>JASSUY010036912.1:33882-56420 GCA_032466535.1 Forpus xanthops | reverse complement strand
GTGGATCTTCAATGCTGAGGTCATTGTTTAGGACAGCATGTTGATTTGGAACCCTAAGCTAAGATGGAAATAGTTTTTTGCAAGTGTTTTGCTTAATTCCTGAATTTACTTTTGGTTGAGATTGTTAGCTTTAGTGCCCCCTCCCCTCCTTTTTCTCTGTTTTTCATTTTTTTCCTTTTTCTTTGCCTCTTGTTAGATGTCTTCTAAATAGTGCATTTAATAGCAGAGTGAGGAGAAGGTGCATGCTGATCACTCCCCTAGTGGTATGAACTCTTGTTTACAATTTCAAGACTTTGAACTTGGCTGTTTCTGACACAAGGAGAACATTAGTATCATTACCATGATTACAAGCTGAAAGCCAAAAGCTTTTAAGATTAACAAAGTAGAGTGGTAAAGTACAGCCTTTGTCCTGGGTTCTGCGGTATGTTTTACTCCGTCTTTCTTCTCTGAGATTTTATTGTTAGTATGCTATAGCAAGCAGGATTAGATTTATTTTTCCTGTAACAACACTGATGCCTACTACAAACTATAAATCTTTATGGATCAATGAACAATATTGTGGGTTGGCAAAAATCTCTTTGTATCTTGGCATAGTCAGTTTGGTTTTGAAGTACTTTTTTGTAATAAACCTTAATCTGTTCTTGAGAGTGTTGGTCAGGCATGTTGGTATGCTGTTACTTTCTTTTTCTCCTCTTTTTTCCTCTCACAGCTTACCTCAAGTAATTTATTTATTGGGCATTGGGGTAGTAGATTGCTGTTCTCATGCTGCTTGCCTTGTTTTGCTGATTGCTGTCAGTCAGATCTTCACCTTCTCTTCCAGCTCTCACCCCTAACTTGGAAGTAAACATGGACATTTTTGGTCTCTTACTTGGCCAGCTACTTCCCTCCACTGGGAGCCAAAGCAGCCTGTTCCATAGGTGGTGCCTGAACAGCTGATTTTTTTGTTGTCGTTCTTTCTATTGGGAGCTAATTTCTAATTGTGAGAAAGTGAGATCAGAAGAACCATTTCCAGTACAGTAGTAATATCCCAGGGAACTCTTTATAAGGCTGATCTGACAATATCAGGTTTTAGGGGACCACATTGTGCATTAATCACCATGGTAGAGCTTGTCGCCTACAAGTTTGAGGTGCGGAATCTGTGCAGGTGCTGTGGTTGGAGGCCAGAGGCAGATCTCCAGCCTGAGATTAGAGTATTTTTGGTCTTTTGGGAGAAGTGTGGTGTTTGGGTGAGTGGTGTAAGGAAAGAAAATGCATCAAATGGTTTGCTATTGATATTTATTCCAACTCCTCCACACCATAGCTGCATGTATGACAGGTTTTGTTGGCACTTCTGTGCTGAGATAGATCATAATTCCAATGAAGATTTATCATGGAAATGGATATATGTAATGCACTAAAACAGCTAGTGGTGTTTTTAAGGTTAATGGCAATTTTGGAGCTGTACAGAAATTCATCAGGATCATATGCTTTAAAAGCAGTTGATCTTTCACATCTTTTTGTACACAGTGTTGGAGCTTTTAAGTGAAGTTACTTTCACGATAAGGGAAACTCATCTGCTTTTGGAGAATGCTTTATCTCAGGCTAGTAAGAGTGTTTAGAAAAAAAATAAAAATGGTGGAAATCCTCAGATGCTGTATTTATGTAGCATTCAAAGCATCCCCTAAAGGGTGTCAGTGGAAAAAGACTGCTGACTAAATTTTCAAATGTTCGGTAGCAGCACAAATGAAGCTATGAACATAAGTTGTACTTCCTCCTGCCCCAAAAGCAAACCATATTGCATTCATTGTATGGCTAGGTGTCAATGTAGAGGTAAGAGAACACCACAACAGTCACTGAAGGACTCAAGCTTCTTCCTGAAGGCAGGGCACCCCGGGGGGAAGTGAACTGCTGTTTACGGATGAAGGAGTCAGTGCAGGAGCCCAGGTTGCTCAGTCCCAGTTCAGGCAGCTTCTGCCGCTCTCAGCAGTCCCGTACTCTGCTCCGTGAAGGTTTGCCAGGTCAGCAGCGCTGCTGCGGCCCCGTGAGCTGCTGCTACGCTGCTGGGGCCTGGAGCGGCTTCCTCCAGTGGCGAAACTGACCGCGGGGCACTGGGTGGTGAGCTGAGGCTCAGTCAGTCACAGATGTCTCTGACTGATGGTGCTGTTTAAAAGCAAACATTATCTCCAAATTCTGATTTTGATATGCGGCTGTATGAAAGATGTAGAACTTTTCCTGTTATTTTCCTCCTCTAAGGATGTATATTTCGTGTATTTCTTTGCTATCAGCACCGCTTTAATTTCAGTGACCAGATGTGAAAGAAGCCCCGGAGTCACGCAGCTTCACTCGGGTGCTCAGCGTCAGCCGGTACTCGCTTGTTCAGCGACCGCGCTGTGCGGAGAGTGTTTTCCCGAGGAAAGCTGTAACGAACCTCTCCAATCGTGAGGGTTTTCCTCACGGCTGGAACAACTAGCGAGCAGGCCCCTGACCAGCTCGGCGGGCTCCGCACGGGACAGCGCGCCGGGAGCGGACTGTACCTCCGCTCCTCTGAGGCACCCGTCCGCTCCGCGCGTTCGCGCTGTGCGGCAGCGCCCCCTGGTGTCGTGCTGCACTAACGGCTGCGTTTGCCCCCGCAGGCCGCACCGGGAGGTACACGCTCATCGAGAAATGGCGGGACACGGAGCGGCACCTGGCGCCGCACGAGAACCCCATCGTGTCGCTGAACAAGTGGGGCCAGTATGCAAGCGACGTGCAGCTCATCCTGCGCCGCACCGGGCCTTCACTCAGCGAGCGGCCCACCTCGGACTGCGCGGCACGCGTCCCCGAGAGGACTCTGTACCGGCAGAGCTTGCCGCCTCTTGCCAAGCTAAGGCCATCCGGGGACAAAGCCATGAAGAGGAGGGAGCCAAAAAGGAAATCTCTCACTTTCACCGGCGGGGCCAAAGGGTTAATGGACATCTTTGGGAAGAGCAAGGAATCGGAGTTCAAGCAAAAGGTGCTCAATAACTGTAAAACGACAGCGGACGAGTTGAAGAAATTGATCCACCTCCAGACGGAGAAGCTCCAATGCATTGAGAAACAGCTGGAGTCCAACGAAGCTGAGATCCGCTACTGGGAACAGAAGTATAATTCCACCCTGGAAGAAGAAATCCTCAAACTAGAGCAGAAGATCAAAAGGAACGAAGTGGAGATTGAAGAGGAAGAGTTCTGGGAAAACGAGCTGCAAATCGAACAGGAGAACGAAAAACAACTGAAGGAGCAGCTGCAGGAGATGAGGCAGAGGATCCTGGAGTGTGAGAGCAAGCTGAAGGACTACGTGTCTCAGATCCACAACATGGAAAGTGGCCTTGAAGCAGAGAAGTTGCAGCGGGAAGTTCAAGAGTCCCAGGTGAATGAAGAAGAGGTCAAGGACAAGATCGAGAAGGTGAAGGGTGAAATTGATATTCAGGGTCAGCAGAGTCTGAGGCTGGAAAATGGCATTAAAGCTGTAGAGCGGTCTTTGGGCCAAGCTACCAAACGGTTACAGGTAAGGTTGTCTTTTTTTTTAATCCATAGTGAAAGAAAAGCCAAAAGCATGGCTGTAACAAATTTCTCTTGCACAGATTTGGAGAAAACAGGAGAAAGTGTCCACAGGGAACTGGGATAAAAGAGAGAAAGTGTTGCCTTCATTTTCAAATTGCATTTCAGATTTTTTTTTTTTTGTCTTAAGAGCAGACAATTCCGATTTCACCTGTGTGTATTTTGCTCATTCAAAACACCTGAAAAGAAAAGCAGTAGTTAGTTCTTTGTCTCAAGATAAACCAGCAGCTGTTTGGTGGATGTGTTCCTGACCGTTCAGGGTGGCTTGCAGCATTGGTGCTGAGTGCCACAACACCTTCCATTTATTTACATGCTGGCTCAGTTTCTTTCCCACCAGTCATGGCTTTGGTTTGCTGCCATTCCCTGACTGCCTGATGACCTCTGAGAAATCACTTGACACCTGTCTTCACTGTGCAGTGGTTCATGATTGAGAAACACCAGAGCCAAAGTAGCTGAGGGAAATACAGCTGCACCCATGGCAGTGCATCTAACTGCCTCACCCTGCTCCAGCCAGGTGCTCTGCAGCTCAGACAAATAATACCTCCTGCACAGACACTCAAGGCTTGCAGGGGATTGTTGTACTGCTGGGTGTTAAACAGGAACATAGTGCTCTCAGCCTGGTGCCTTTACTAGTATTTGTCTTCAAACCCCTGTATTTGGGGTAGACATTTTCAGGATTTAGGTCCTAGGTCTTGGCATCTCCAGTGCTTCATATTGTTGAATTTCAGGGAAATTTACACCATCACAGTCTTCCCTGAGGCTAAACTTCTGATTCTTGCTAGATTTGTCTGCCACCAAAGTAGATGCATTAAAAAGAAGGGTCCAAAAGCAGGACCTGGATAGATAGATGTAGAGCTAAAGTGTTAGCTTACAGGGCTTTTGTGTTAAAGAATAGCACCTCCTCTTTCCTGGGTGACTTGCTGGTGTTCAGGATTTTATTTTCTCTACACCTCAGGCATTTGTGGCTCATGTGTGCCAAAAGAGAATCCAGTTGCTGCTTCCTTGCTAAAGTTAACGGTGGCACCTGGAACTTGTGTTAGAGCACAAAGGAACAAATGTAAATGGAAATCTAGCTGCTAGCTGGGCGAGGTGAAGGAAAGATTATGGCTTCTGGGATTTTAATGTGCCGCATAAGGTAGGACTGAGGCACCACATATCGGTCTGAGTTGTGATTGTTGCTGTATTCCTGGCACTCATAGTTACGATGTTTCACAGTGCTGCAGTTGAACTAAGGCGATTCTGCCAGTAAAATGTTAAGGGATTTTGTATCCTTACTCCTGAACACCTAAAACATGTCGGTATAAGCTGGTTTTGCTAAATGAGGAGGGGAAAAAAGTCCAAAGCAAAATGGATGGAAACTATGTAGTTTTGGCCTTATTTATCAGTGTCAAGTTTCCAGGCACACTGTGTTTAAGGATATGCACTAACAGGAAGTATCATCCTCTTTATATATCTTACCCTACCCTCAGTAACACACAGTGAGGCTATGATAGAGTTCAAAATCTTTATGGCTTTTTTTTTTTTTTTTCATAGGCTAGGGTTTTGCTTTCTTGGGAAAGTTCCTATTAAATTCAGTAGGTTTTAAGCACTAAAACCAGGAAGGCAGCATTATTAGTAGCTTGGGAGAAATCTCAAGTAATTTGTGCTACCTCTTCTCTTTCATTCCTTTTCTCTAGCCACCTCAGTAACATTACTTTCCAGCAATAAGAGGCTATGTTCAGTTAAGGATCAGAAGCAGCACTTTGCTCTCCCTGCTTTTAGACAAAGGCTTAAAGAAAAAGGAAAAAAAAAAAAACACAGCACAACAAAACAGGGCAAAAACAAACAAAAATATCCCCCCCCCTCAGGTAAAAGATTTCACAATTAGTTACTAAATTGGAGCTTAAACCCCTAGAATTTGGAGGGATAGTTAACATCTTTTTTACCTTATTTCCTGTGGAGGTTGAGCAATGTGAAGAACAAGTTACTTATTATGTTAGTTCTGCTAACCTGAGTACTTCAGTGATTCCAACCTAAAAACCAATAAACTGATTTTCTTCAGTGGCAACTTTGTAACAATCTCATAAAGTATGGAGCTGCATTAAGTACAGACAGTTAAAAATTTCCTGTGTCCAAGTGTCCAGTTGCAAAGTCTCATGGGCCTAAAATGAATTGCAGTTTTTCTATAGAATGTCTTGAAATTTGGAGGGGGCCTGGCTTCCATTTCTCAGCCCAGTTTCTGCAAAAGCTCGTAGCCAATGAATGGGAGCACACGTGTATCACAGGCAGCTGAGGCCAATTGCATGGTGTGCCTTGACTGAACAGGTCAAATACATTAGTGACAAAGCAATTATCATTTAAAAGGTCCTAGTTCAGATCATTTGTGTTGGTTTTCTTACTGTTGAATTCAGCCTCAACTGTAACTTACTGCAAGTTTAAAGTGGATGAAGGCTGTGCTACTGGGGACTATTCTTAGATCAGATCTACAAAACTATTCTCCCCCATTCAATGTGAGTTTGTATATAATTCTGTTTACACAGGATAATTAGGGGAAAAAATACGAGGGTAAAACACCTTTCAACTCTTTCATTTGCCCCTAGATTTAAAAATCAGAGACTTTCTCATCAAAAGGAGAAGCATTAGTTGCCCAGTTGCAAACAGTCTTGAAAAGCTGTTTTAATGCTCTATCCACTGCTGCTAAACAGATGTTTTCTTTCCTGGCAGGACAGGGAGCAAGAACTGGAGCAACTGACAAAGGAGCTACGACAGGTTAACCTGCAACAGTTCATCCAGCAAACAGGAACGAAGGTCACGGTGCTGCCAGCAGATCCTGTTGAGGTGGAAGCCCCACACGTGGAGCTTGAGAGAGGTGCAGCGCTCAGAATGTGTTTGGTCGACGGGGAAGGGGATGGCAATGCATATACCTGCTGCCTTAATGCTAGCACCCATACATGAAATGACTGATTTGTTAACAAAGAAGTTAGTAAGATACTAAGAAAAAGCACAGTGTCAAATATTTCTTTTAATTCCAAGGGTTTAGTAAGCTATAAATACAGCACAGTGTGTAGATAACTTCTGTCCTGCTGTGCATCGGCATGCATTTGACCCATCAGTAACCCATTAGGCCAGTAGCTTTCAAGTGTGGCCACTACGGCTGCAGGCACATAAGCTGGCACGCAGAATGATTGCGTGCCTGACATTGCTGTTCATCTGGGATCATCTTCTGGTGGGATGTGTAGAAAAAGGAATGCATCTGAATCTCAAGAAATCCCAGACAGCAGCCACACGGGAATAGGATCTAATCCAGCTGGGCTGCCTGCCATCCAGAAGTCCTGCTCATATGACTGTTACAGCATGTGCAGACTAACTTTGCCTCTAATGAGATCAGTGCATTTTACACATGCCCACGTCTGAATTCAGAATTTCCCAGACAGAAGCATGGAAGCACTTTGAATGCATGTCAGAACTGTGGCACAAGCAGAAACTCCCTTGCTGCATGGCTCAGCCTCTGCTGTCTTGCACTTATCCAGTGCCTGCTTGCAAGCAGCCTGTTTCTCTCAGCATTCTCCTTAGCTGGTTCTGTCCTTTCTTTTGGAAAACTTTCTAGCCAGAATGCATTGGGAGGGTAGAGAGGTGGGGAGGGAAGGCAGCTAGGCCTTTGAAAGTCAGTGCTTGCATGAAGTTTCTCTTTTAAGTGGTGCAGGAAGCTGAAGCTGTGAGTGACACATAGGCTCAAGCACTTTCTGCACATTACTGTGTAGCGATATTGCATGTATCAGTGTTGATGTTCCTCCTGGGAGGGCAGTTACATTGTGCAGGGTATCCTTCTGTTTTGAAGTGGATCTCATCACTTCCTAGTCAGGCATTTGACTTTGTTGTTGTATATGGTGTGTAATTTTTCTGTGCCAGACTAAGCACAGGCTGCTTCAGGCAGAAGGAAGTATTCTAGAGACACCACCTTGGTGAGGACTTTTCTAACTGCCCTTTTTCTTACACAGAACCAACATTTCAATCCGGGTCACTGAAGCGCCCTGGCTCATCAAGGCAACTCCCCAGTAACCTTCGGATTCTACAGAATCCCCTGTCATCTGGTTTTAACCCGGAGGGCATTTACGTATGACAGTACATACGTCTTCTGGAGAGGACCTAGCAAGGTACCCTGGACAAGATACACTTTTGTTTTGTTCTGCCAATGATGAATGGAAGAAGATTTTTTTTTTTCCTTTTTGATTTGTTTCTTTGCTAAGCCACCGTATTATTTTCTCTTCTTCCTCCAACACACCACTTGGAGCCATATCCTGTGCACTGATGCTAAAGAGACAGAGCAACTGTCTCAGTTCATACTTGGCAAGGATGACCTTGCTGTCAACACAGCTAGAGTGCAAAAACCTTCATTTGTTTTTGCCACTTCAGAAGTGTTTGGGAAAGTATTGTTCCTTGTATAGGCATAAATAAAAGACTGAGGGTAAAGGAAAACACGTATGCAACTTAGCTGATGTTTAATTTATTCCCTTTAATCAACGGACATGTGAATGTTGACCTTTTATATTTTTTATTTTTAACTTGTGAATAATCATGTATGGCTGTATGTCAGTCTGACAAGGTGACTTTAGTCTGCGTGTACAAACATCCACCATTTGATCAAGTACAATGATTTGCAGTGCAGAGTTCTGTGGACTGCCGAACCATTAAAATGGTTTCTCACCACTGACTCTGTTAATTTCTGTTGTGGGTCATATTATGTCATGTTCCATCCATAGCTACCTTCTAAGGCTTGAAAAGTGAGCTTGTGGGATTTACTTGCTGTTGAATCTGCGTTGAATGAAGCACCTAGTGTTCAAAAGATTTATGGAATTTAAACCTTGGCTTGGTAAAAGTATTTCCAGCATATGATTGAGGATGCACTAGTTAGATGATATTTTATTATATAGAATGTATATTTGAAATATTTTGCCACATTGTATATGCCTTTTGAGAAAAGAACAATGTAAGAAGCTGTCTTCATATATCTTACCAAAAGAGAGTAGGAGGCTTTCACTGTGTTTGATTTTGTACTTTATTTTTTCCACTAGCCATTACAGTGTTCTTGTTTTGCGGTAAATCTTGCTATTGGGGGGAAAAAAAAAAAAAACAACAAACACCCACAAAACAAAAGAGTATCCACTTCCAGCCTTCCAGAATTCATTCATGTTTTGTGGAGGGAAGAAACCTGGCAGTTACCTGACCTGAGTTGGGGCCAGGATTTCATTCCAGGTCCGCAGTCTAAAATGGTTGATGTTTAGCCCCTTTGGAAGATGTATTGCTGCTCAGTTATTTACAGTATATAAAGCTTACGAACAGGAAATGCACAGGTTTGTTAGTAATTTTTTACAAAGCACATGAAAAGAGAATATTATCATATCTTGATGTCACTCAAATACAACTGGAGCTAAGCAAGGATTAGGCAGGATGGCTTTCATGCAGAAAGTAAGATGCTACCAAGTAGCATGTTGGCTACGGGCCTTGAAATTTAATTGCTGGAGTGGATCCCAAGTTTGTAGAGAAAGTTACTGACATCAGTGGGACACACCTTATATGTTAGGAGGCTGGCCTCGTGGCTGAGTTAGAGAAGGGATGAGCTTTACCCAGCTGCATTCAGGTTTCCTGCTCTAAGAGCAGCTCATACCCTCATGCCCACCTTGAGGTAAGAGGAGTCACCATGCTTTCACCACTGTGTAGAATACCTGCACTTCAGTTAATGCCAGAACAACAGAACTCTTGATGCCCTTGAGAGGGTTAGGATTTTGCCACTGGTAGGAAACATCAGTCTTTTTGCCATAGAAAATACTTAAGAATTCTTAACTCCTGGCATCCTCTTGTGTTGGTTTACTGATATGCAGATAAATGTTACATGAAGTTTCCTTTTTTTCAAAAAAGGAACTTCCTGACAAGTGGAAGTTTTATAAGATATAGTAGAAGATGAAGGACTCTTGAGTGTTTAATGAGTTTTTTTCCTTTTCCACTTATTAATGGCATCATATATTCTAAAAATGCTGCTGTATTTAGACTAACGGCACCAGATAAGGCTGTGAATATATAAAGGACCTTTCCAAATGAACTCTGAATTTTTACCGTTTAACTTATCAAGTCTTTTTTAATTATTTTTATTTTCCTCTGTGAGCAAACTGGAAAATGAGATGCTCCTACCTGAGGAATCTTGGCAGTGCTCACAAATTTTACTGTTCGTTTATCACAACTCTGTGCTCATGTTCACTGTGCCCATAACTTTGTATTAAAAAAAAGAATGTGTGTATATATATATATTAAAAAAGAAGTAAAATATACATAGTTTTGGGACAATGTCTGTCCAAGGTACTTGAGCATATATGCCTTACTTTGTGAGTTCAATTTACAGAAATTATATGGCCCTCTCCAGTGGATATCTTGCATCGTCAGCATGTCTTGATGTTAGAAAACTGAGGGACTCAGCACCTTGCAAAGTCTGGCCCAAATTATGCTGCATGGAGGTGGGGGAAAACAGAAGAAAAAGCCTGTTGCAACTTCAGTCCGGTGATGAGGTGAAGTATTTTTAAGGCAGATCAGCATGCTTTTACCCAGCTGATGTTTTTGTCATACTCTGTGACTGGTCCATCGCCCACAGATGTCAGTCTGAGCTGAATTAGACTCTTGCATCATAAAAACTGCTCTCTTTCTCTGTCATGTTACTTTCTAAGAGGGGGGGATGACGAAAAGGTTTAAAAGGAAAGGTAAGAGCAGCTTTGGAGGGCTTGAGTTATGGCTTTGTAATAGAATCAAGGAATGAATTTGCCATTTAAGATAAAAAATAGCACCTGCTGACTGCAGCAGCTGTTTGACAGAGGGGCCAGCCTGGAGCTGGCTCAGGGCTAGCCACCACATCATCTCTGAGTGGGCCTTCCTTGTCAGGGCTTCAGCATATGTCAAGGTGACCTGGAAAACATTTACAGCTTCAGCCACTGTTATGTCAAAGGAGAGACTTTGGTACCCAGACCTGTCATTTGTGAGATGCTGACAAATTCCCTTGCTCCTCACCATGCTCTTCTTGTTAAATTTCACCCAGGCTGAAGTTCTGTAGCATTTTCACCTTCTGTGTAAATAAACCAAAAAGAAATGGCATGCCCTTGCATTAATGTGAAATGAACAATGTATTACAGTTATAAAAATTCCTCACATTATGGCATTAAGAGTTTTGCTTCTGATCAACTGCAGAACCTCACTTTTTCTTTACAAATGTAGAAAAACATGTTTCAGAAGTATTTCAAATCTGCTTATGGGGCATTAGCAGCAAGGAAGCTACACACACTAATTTTAACAAGTGCCATATGATTTAGTGGGCAGCATGATAAATACGGGGTGTTTTGCTTGCATTAAATAGTTGACTACACAAGCACTATTTTCCAGTGCACAGGGAGTTTATGTGGAGAACTCCTGTAACTTATTACTAATGGAAATTAAGTGTGTTACCTCCCTCATCCATGAGGATACAATTTATTCTTGCTGGTGATGCTATGTTGTTAGGGAAATGGGGGGCTGAGAGTGGTGACACTTTGAAAAGCCAATAGGTTAAGGCCAACATAAACATTATGAATACCTGTGCAAGGGAGAAACCCAAGTCCCACTCTGAAAAATTGGCTAGGAACTTGCTTCCCATTACCTTTGGGTGGGACTTGGGTTCCCAAGTGCCTGAATTGCTTCTGGAAATGGTCTGTTAGCTTTTCTGAACCCTAACAAGTTGGAAGGAAGCTCTTGAAGAAGAGAGCTACCACTAGCATTAGCAATATGCAAAAATGCTTTTGTTGCGAGGTAAGACAGGAAAGATCCTTTAGTGAAATAAAAATCTCCTTGGGGCAATAATTGCCTTATTTTTAGCATGAAGAGTATTGCGTTATTTTAGTGAACTGGGATCGTATGAGTAAAAAACCTGATCTTGTAAATTTTAGTGAGTTATCTTGAAGCATATAAATTCCTGATGTGCATTAACTTGAGCGAATTGGGCCTTAATGATCCGTGTAAATAATAAACTGTATTCAGATATTTTTTCCAGAAAATAGTCTCTAATGGTCTGTACTGTATTAAAATAAGTGTTGAAAGTGTTACTTTTATATTCCACTTTTTTTTTTTTTTTTAGAACATTGAAATATGCATGTTTATTCTATTTGCTACAGTATTTTAATGTTTTGGATGAAGGCCATCAGTTGTATGGAGATGACAAAACAATCATTCTGTCTATTTATTCAGTATTGCTGCTTAAAGTTTTCAAAATAAAGCTTTCAGTGCCAATATAGTGACTGATTGAAAGCTGCTCTAGCTCTCTTCAGGTGTTTTTTTCTATGTTTATAGAAAACTAAGTGAAACTTGGTATATACTGTTATACCAGCAAAGAATTATTGCAATAATATTGTGGAGAGGGGCTGGGGTTAAATGTGTGTAGTATGTACATAAATGTATGCGTGCAGTGAACGCATTTAGGTCTCAAGTAACTGGAGTGCTGAAGAATGTTTGAGTCCTTTGTGGTCTTGAAAGCAGCTTACCTGCGCAATCAAATGCTGTTTAGTGCTTCATGCCAGTGTGTGGTGCTTATGTGGTGGTCACAGAGGATCAACTTCGAGCCCTTTGAACCAAATGGGATTTAAGCACGTTCTTGAGTATTCCACAGATGTGATTCTGAACTGGGCCTAAAAGCATATTGTGATACAAAAATCTTTCAGTTGCAGCCAGGGTGACTCGTTTCAAGTGTAGCTGATACCTCTGGAAATTTATATGGTTCCAAGATGGATCCGGTATGCCTGCTCTATTGTAAAGGGTATCAAAATGCAGAGAACATTCACCCTCGTGATCACCCTGTGAAACTACCCGTTCAGTCTGGAAGATTCAAATTGCTGTTCCTTAACCTAGAGAAGCAATGCAAACTAACTGTGAAAACACAAGTGAGCATTTTATTACTGCTCTGCTTCAATGCAACATGAAAATCTGTACTATATGTAACTATATTTTTGTCATTTAAAAAGCTTCTATTTTTTATTATCCGTATGAATGGTTGACAAACTATATTGGAATATGCTCCCACACAATAAATTCCCCTCTGAAACTTTGGGTCTTTACAATTAATGGTTTGCTGGAATTGCACTGCTCATCTCGCGCGCATCTCATGATACTGCTCCTGGACCTCCGCCTGTCAAAGAACACTTGGCCTGAAAGCAGGCCAAGATGAAGTCTGGTGTGCCAAGAGCTCAAACACTTTCAGAAGTGGCCATGTGTCAAGCATTAGGGTGCAATGAATCCCCCTAAATGGCAATTTATGTAGAGGTGTGAGATGCAGCTGGTTGGTATAGGGCATTTTGGCAGACAGGAGAGCTCCTCTACCATAAACTGTGCACATGCTGTGTTTGCAAGTAGATATAACCCAGGAGCTCTAAGGGAATGGACTTGCAAGCTTGTTTTCAAGTGAGGAACTAAGATTAGTATTAATCCTGAAAAGATAGAATTGATCAGTGACTCAGAGGCAGTGTAACTTAAAGCAAAGAGGCAGGAGTATGTTTGTACATGGTTAGGGATTGGAACTGAATGTACAGGATCATCACACAACAGCTACAAGGTGCCCTGATGTTCAGGGAGCAGGACAACAGTAAGCTTTGATCAGGAACTGAAGACCTGGTTCAGGTACTGTGCTGAAGACTAGACCACCTGTGAAGATCATTTGAATTTATCAATACAGGGAACTTGCTGCAGCTGGGAACTTGTGCTTGTAAGCTATCCAAATGCAGTCCTTAGTCTAATATCCCAACAGATGGATTTTCCTAAGCCAACTGGAGCCTAATCGCCTTAGATGTGAGAGGAAAAGAACTAACAGTAGCAGCACTGTTGGCTGGCAATGTGATCAAGAGTGTCGTGAGCTTTGCTAAAGCCTTAGCACGTGACATTCATATTGGTGGTACCATCTAAGTTGCAGAGGACCTCTGCTCTGGAAAGGTGCCCCTTCCTGCTTCCGTGCTAGGGTTTGTGGTAACTATAGTTTCCCAGCATGCTTGGTACAGCTCACGGTCCTGATCCTTTTCTTTGCCTTTAAAGAACAAAGTGTTACATTTGTGCATGTCCGCTGCAGCACTAATTAGTTCAGGGCAACTGGACCACTAATGAGTTGCAATCAATGGTCCATTTCATTTAGAAAGCTGTACTGAGTTGTTCTGCCTGTCACATATGTCAGCTTGGTGATATTTCTTTATAATTCAAATTTTTAATGATTGTTTCAACTACACTGCCTAGTGTCTGTAGTAGGGTCCTATGAGCAACAGTCCCAATTACTTGAAAATTATATATTTGCTACCTTTGGCATTGCAGTTAGTATTTTCTAGGTTAGCCACTGCTTCATCATTAGATTTCTCTGGAAATGCTGGATGGAGTCCATCCCAAATGGTCTTGATCCATTTTTCCAGGTGAGTATGCAGTATACTTTTTCCCATCCTTTGCAGCGAGTTCCCTGTTCTGTGTGCTATCAGGTCAGCAAACTGCAGGGTTGATTTGTTACACATGAGCTACTGTCCAGTGGGTGACTTGAAAAGAGCCTCTGCAGCAAGTGCTGGTTCAACAAAGAACTAGATGCAAGCAGAGATGAATATTAGGCAACTTCACCACTTGTCTTATCAACTCAGAGACTGACAGTGTCCCCATGCCACTTCCAGTTGGGTCTGTCTGGTGCTTCTCCAGGGAAGAAGCCTCCTTGTTGTCACACAAACAGTCCTGGTGTTTCTCTCCTGTGAATGTGTATTTGCTGTGCTCCTGGCTAGGACAGATGTCCATCCCTCATACAAACTAAAGTTTGATTTCTAGAGGCTTTTCTGATCTGAATCCCTGTCTGTAGAAAAGCTGCAGGAATCTCTGCAATCTTTGGCACAGTGAGTGTCATCACAGCATTATCATGCTTTTTTGTTCAATCATGTGGAAGCTGACAGAGGTGACATACAGCTACAGCAGAATGGGTTTTCAGCTGCGGGAGCTGGCCACTGGATTTTAATCTCCAGTACTTGCTTTGGTGCACATGGGTTAAGAGACTTTGATTTCAGTTTCCAGTCCTCTGAGTCACAAGTGTATTGAGGAGAAGTGGAGTTATGAAAACAATGTGAAATCCAGTCAGCAGGATGAATTCCTGTATGGTAACGTACATTTGGCCTGCAACATTTATAAACTCTGCCCCACACCCCTGTCTCGTAATTACTTTATTAATTACCTATGTCT
Organism: Forpus xanthops; assembly: GCA_032466535.1. NCBI lineage: Eukaryota > Metazoa > Chordata > Aves > Psittaciformes > Psittacidae > Forpus > Forpus xanthops. The sequence goes on along the minus strand of JASSUY010036912.1, from coordinate 41,636 downwards.
TGGCTTGTTCCCCAAAAGCATGCTTTCATAGATACTGTTCCTGCAAAACACAGAGCGCTGCTATTGTTCAAGCTGTAGTTTTTCCTTTCTGTGCTGCTTTTTTGCATTTGCTGTTCTGCACTTGTTGTTTCAGCTACACACTTTGTCTTGCTCTTCTGCAGAAGGAGGAAGGCAATAAGTAATTGGCAGACTTAGTGAGAAAATGCAATATAAAAGATCTAATTCAATGCTGGGTCAAGGTGGAAGGAAGAAAAGTTTTCTATGATTCCTTTTTAATGAGCAAAAGTTTGAAGAAAAATATTCAGAAGAGCTCCAGCTGGGCTTATGAAAAGTCCACTTAAAAAGAAATCGCTTTATCTAGTGACATACAAATGAGCGTAGGTAATTACCTGCCTGGGTATTTTAAAAGGGAGGCTTCTGGTTAAAACAGTAAGAAAAAAAAAAATATGGACTTACAACAAATGAAACAACTTTAACCTAATTTGTATTTGCCATTTGCCCTGGAGCCCCTTTCACTACCTATGTGATGGAAAGTGAAAAGAATCATGGGGCTTTCAAGGCAGTGACATGGTATCCCATCCATAGCTGTTGCTAACATAAAATTCAGGCCAGCTTTTAAGTGGGGAATAATTGGAATTTCTTTGTTGTCACCTATGGAAGTTGTCAGAAATTACTCCCTCTCACAACCTGCAATAGCATATCTCTTTTATCAGGCATACTGAACTGCTTTCAGTAAGTGATATGTGCCTAGAAATGGTGATTTGACTTCAGCAGTTACAGCCAACCAGAGGTGAACTTTGATCAGTGAGGTAGAATTGGCCCTTCTGGAAAGCTGAAGAGAAACTCAAGAACAGCAACTGACCTTTAATTAAGTACATTTTGTTGCTACAAAGTTGTCTTAACTGTTCTCTTGACCTAGCAAATCTGCATCATGGTTACCAAGACTATGACCTGGATTTTCCATTCTCATGTAGCTTGTTTCATGTACAAAACAAGCGTGGACCAGACTCCGCAAAATGAGAAAGGTAACAATGTCCATTAGCTGTGCCGCTGGTGTGAAATGTTACTGCTGCATTCAGGGTACCAGATAATTTTGTCCCCTTAGCTCTGTCAACAACTCTGCAATTACATCGAGGTCTACACGAGAGGGCAGCAATACACACCGGCGTGCCTGGAGCTGCGCAAGCATGCAGCTAGTTGAAAAGTAGCTTTTCTAGGCATGTATAACACAAAGTCAAGAATCATATAAAATATGCAACTTGCCATCCTTAAATATGCTCTTTCAGAAAGGACACAGTAATACTAATAAAGAACCACGTCCTCTTGATGAGGACCACTAGCTTTCTGATGCCTCTACAGATGTGGGCTAAAACATTTCATTTTTATCCTGTGCCTGGTGTGGCAGCCTGTGCCTGGGAAGCTCTTGCTTCATTTCCCAGCTCTGCCGCAGATTCCCTGTGTGTGACCTTGGGCAAGCTACTATAATCCCCCTGGACTGGAGTCCCCCAGCTGCAAGCTTGAGATAATACTGCTTCATCCCTTTGACTTTGTCTATATATATGGCAAGCCTCGTGGGGAAACACATCTCATTTCCTATTTGTTTGGCAAACAGTACAAGTGTGGTCCTGATCTTGGCTGTCTCATCTAGCTACTACTGCAGTGAAGCACATTTTTACATTGTACCAAGAGGATGACAAGAAATTGCCCTGAGTTACTTTTACCTTACAGTGAGAGCAAGGTGCAGGTGTGCTGAAGGAAGCTGGGGGTTTCTGAAGGTGAATACTTGTTTAGCTTTAAATTTATTTCTCTTTCTAAAGGGGTAAAAAGGAAAGGCAAATAAAACCTCTTAATTTTTGTTCAACTCTGTTTTTCTTGCAAAGTAATGCTATTAAAATAGGCAGGCTAAATCCCTTTGCAAGTGCTACTTGGGAGCGTGTTGCACCTAATTGATAGAGAGCAGACTGACAGTTGCTTGGTGATCCGAAATGTTCCAGTGTTTTCACAAGTCTGATGATGTTCTAACAATGTGCATGCAACTGGTAATCCACTGTCATGGTTTCCATTTCACATTTTTCTATAGACTCCCAAGTGCTGTTTGGTATTAGGGACTGAAAAGAAAATGCACAAGAGTTAGAATTGTAGGAGGGTGCCCTTTTTGGTTTTTCTGAATTACATATATACTCACAGTAATTTTAATTAACTAAGAAACACTTCAGCTGTGCTTACTCTGGAGACCTGCCCAGAAAGAGCACCTTCAGCACAGAGACTCAATCTTAGTGCCCAGTTCTGAGATTAAAAATCATTTTAAGATGTTGCCATCTGAGCCCATTTATGCATGCACACACATATACACTTGTATGCAGTAAAGTCATTAGATATCATTTTCCTTTTTGTCAGCTGGAAAAACTAAAGCCCAGGGAGCTGTAGGGCCTTCACAAGAAGTACATGCCCTTCATCTCCATGTGCTTACTTTTGTATAGAGATCTTTCATATAAAGTCTGTTCTGATCACACAGAAATAGTTTTCCAACAACAGTTCACGCAGCCTAGAGGGCCATCTGGCCTAGCATTCAGTCTCTAGCTTCATAGCAAGGATTGGATGAGCACAGGCAGCTCAATAGTAAACAGCACCCTTTGTCTGGAGTTTCCAAAATAACCTATTTAGGAAAAACTTTCCCTAACCCTTCAGTCAGAGGTTAAACTTCCTGATAGCAGAGGATTTATCTCTGTTCCAAACTAAATAATGTAAGCACTTGAAGTGATTCTTAATTTCTCCTTTTGCAAATGTTGAGCCAGGTTCAATTAAAAAAAAAGCTTTTACCTTTGAGATCTAATTAGTCTGTTTAAAACTTAAAGCTTAACTCTGCAAAATTAAGGTCTTCATCTACCATTGATTTTAGCACACTGGTTTCAGTATTTGCAAGAGTTCAGCTCCTTGCAGAATTAAACTTAAGTTCTTTAGCAGAGACTGCAAAGTGGGGAAGTCAAAATTAACAAGAATAACAAGATATCTGATGTTAAAGTGTCAGGTCTGTGTTTTCTTGTAGGTTACCAAGAGTCCAGTTACCGCCATCATTTTTTCACCTTTGAGATATAAAATATTCTTAGAGCCTCAACTAAGAATAAGGAAAATCTCCCCAGCATTGTTCTGTCTTATTTTGGCGATAGAAATGCATACACTCTCTGAGGCACAGGAGATGGGCTGTGTTTCTCTGTTTCTCTGTCTGATTAAAGCTGAAAGGTGAAAAGGTAACTGGGGTATTAGTAAAAAGAACTATATCTGAGCAATGCAATTCTGGGGTGGCTTTGCTGTGTTTGGGGTTAAAAATATGAGTCTGTTCTGATTTCTTCTTCAGGTAACCATACTTAGCTTATTGCTTCTCTTGTCAGCATACGCAAATAACCTGCTTTGCATGGTACCTTTAGATTTAAGTTTGCATTTAGATTTGAAGCCACCCAAGAAACTACAGTGGTTTGAAACCATACATCCAGAAAAGTTGGCATTTCACAGCAGTGTCCCTGCTACATTTCACTGCTACATGGCTGAATTTCAGTGCCACCTACTTTGTGGTACTGATAACAGAGATAAGTCAGAACATAAAAAGTATTCCTGTCCTCAATTTTGCAGTGGGCAATTGTGAGGCAGTGATTCTAAACTGCCTTTCTGCTGCTTTTGGCCCATCTCGAAGCATGAGGATCCTGTAATGCACAGGTGTCTTCAGTAAAGGGGGAAGGCTTGCATCTTGAACTAGACTGCCACATAGACTCATTGGAAGCATCTGGGGAAGGGAAGGAGATGCTCTATTTACAGGTTTGTACAAATATAAATGACTTGACTGTACCCACTAGGGAAAATGTCAGTGTAGCCCTAAACTACCAGAGTGCTGTCCTAAGCCAAGCAGCTTTGCTCCTGGGGAAGATATAGATGATATCTGAGTAAAACAAAAGGAAGAGGTGTGCAGCACCTTCTCACTGACCAACAGGAGCTGAATTGCCCTCTACTCCTTTTGAATGATTTGTCCTGCGGTTGCTAAACTTGAGCAACCCCATGACATTACTGTGTACTTTTGAAACGGTTATTGCAGACTCATTATGTTCAGTAATCACAGCAAACAACCAGACTCTTGGAAGTACCTCCAGGCCTGGCAGGACACTGATGGGAGCATGCTTCCTGCAGATGGCTCCTGGGCCATGGCACACAGATTACTCTCAAAGGTCATTTTAAATAACCGTACTTACATTGTAATTTACAACACCAGAGTTGGCGCTGTGACCAGTTGTGTCAGGCATTTTGTAAAGTCAGTTCACATTTTGCAGACAGATACATCTTTGCTGTCTTATCTGCTCTGTAGAACAAATTGCAATCCATATATACAGCTTCTTTCTGTTGTGCCAAGGAACACTTGCAGCCCAGATTTGTACTTACACATTTATTTTTACAGGTGGACTAGGAGTGCCCATCAGGATTATCTGATGATGGTAGCTTGTTAGGCCATGGTATTTCCTTCTCTCTCAGCTTTCAGACATTAAGGGATGCACAAGCAGCCTTAACTCTGACCCTTGCCCACACACATTCCCATACTCTTCCATTACCTTGGCAGCACCAGTAATAAGCAATTCTTGCCTATTCTACACACTTTACCTATATTTTTTTAAGCGGTGTGTTGTTAAAGAGACTTTTTCCTACCCATGTTGGTACATAGCCCTTTACACGTCTCCTTCCTGACTCTCAAGTCCCAGTTACAGCACATTCACCATGACAGACCCAGCAAACTGCCTATATGTCAAAACTGGAGCACCTCTAAATCTGTAGTACTGGAAAACACAAGCCAACCTCCACATTCGTACTTTCAGTCCCCAAACTCGTAGCAGATTCTTTCTAGAACAACAGAGAGCATCACTCTTCACATAAAAAGCTGCAGCTGGAAGAGGAACAGCCCTGCATTTTAATGATGGTTTGGTAACCAGACCATTTCTCTCTCAGTGGGTGATTTGGACTGAATATTCTTCCCCCAAGGAGGTTCACCTCTGCATCTCCTGCTCCCTATGGGAAGGCCATGGCCAAAAGCTGTTGACAGACATGCATGTACTGTTTCTCTTGTAGATCTTAGCCTAGTTTGCACAAAATCATTAAGCAATCACTAAGAAATGGTTTTAGCTAATTGATTATCATATCCACTTGGGGGAAGAGGAAATCAGAGTCCAGGTTGCTACCACAGCTCCTGTGAAGATCTGGTTTTATTTCAGTGCGTTTGTAACATAAAATACATAAACATGCTGCAAAGCAGGTCTGGAATCTAAGTTTCTCCCCTCAGGTGACTGCGTTATCTTCTGATTATCTATCATCTATCTAACAGAAGCCTCCAGCCACAGCCTCCCCTGCCCCCAGTAAGCACCGCCAGCATCAACAATTTTGATATAAAAGGTAGCAAATCTAGTTCAGCTGTTGAAAAACGCTGCTTTGTGCAGCTACCTCTGTGGAAAGCTTTAGGGCTGAGATCCAAGTAGAAGGCGGGGATAATAATGTGAAGCCCAGAGCAAGCAGGAGGAACAGATGTGTCAGGTTATCTAGTTTGTATGGCTTTCTTCTGATCCCACTGGCTGTAGTAAATTCATGTCCTGGGCTGCTGTCTGCAGGGTGGCTGTGGCTCTCATGCAGAACCCAACAGCTCTTGTGTCTGCAGTGCATCATGTGAGCAGCAGCAGGATTATTCTTGGCCAAGACTGATGCCTACTGTAGGCCCCTCGGCTGTGATAAGAAGCAAACTGGCAAGAGCTGTTGAGGCTGGTATTGATGCCTTTCCCTAAGCCAGAGGGTTCATGGCCCTCTAGCCTTGGGCTTTCTGAGGTATGGTAGGACAGGGTACCTGACAGGCAGGGTAAGGGAGGACTTGCAGCTCCTAGGTAAAGAAAAGAGTTCAGGTATATAAAATGTGTATTAGATTCTGCTAGGGGGTTGAGCACTCTTGGTTCTAAAGTCCTTTTGTGAAGCTACAAAAAGGCTGGGTATTTGAAAACCAGCCTGGTTTTCTAGTGGCATCTGCTGTGCTAATAAAAGGTCTTGCCTTCCCCTACATACCATGTTTTGTTTACATCCATAGAACTTTGCAGTAACATTACTGCAAACAGCCTCTATTAAGGAGTTCCCCAACCATGATTTATTATTATGCCCTTGAGGGCTACAAACCTCCTGGTCTTTGTTATTTTCCATACAAGAAAGCAGAATTGGTCCATACCTGCACATTATTGCATCCTGTTTGCTCAAAATGCATTGAGCAAGTCTCTTGAATGCCAGGACTCCAAAACCAACTTGTTTTAAACCCCTGGGCAGTGCTAAAACTCATCTCTCCTAATCGATAATACCACCAGCATTATTAGCTCTACACAGTCCAAAGGCCACGAGTGCCACTCCACCTCAGCTGCTATGCTCAGATGGGTGCTCCAAGGGACAAAGGCAATTCAGTTTCCTCAAAAGACTGCTAAGCCCACACCGAGCTGCCAAAACCCCTCTCCCTGTAACAGCTTTGCCTGCCGGCCGCAAGTTCCGAGTGAAGCTGTACAGGATTCGGGTAAGCCCTCAACCCGCGGACGTTTCCCCTACCCCAGCCCTGCTGCGCTTTCCCTGCCGTGCGTACCGGCAGCCGCCTCACCGCACCTTGAGGCTGAGGGAAACCAGAGCCCGCGGGGCAGCGCCTGCGCCCGGTAACGCCTGAGGCAATACCCGCAGCCCAACTCCCGCCCCGGCCGGCGGGGGCGGGCCCTGCAGGCCTGCGCCGTTACCAGGCGACCGCCGCAGCTCCGCCCGCCCCTCCCCTCCCCTCAGCGCTCTCCCCTCCCCTCCCCTCAGCGCGCTCCCCTCCCCGAGCCTGCGCGGCCTGCGGGCACGTGCGTGGCAGCGTGCGCCGCGTCACGTGGGCGCGCGCCTGACGCCCGTTGGCTGCCTCTGGCTGCCTCAGGGGCTGGTGCGCGCTTTGCTCTGCGGTGAGGCAGGGAGAGGCGTGGGGAGGGGGGCTGTTGTGTCGTCTGCTCCGTGCCCCTCTGCCCTGTCTCCTCCGTGATGTCCCTGAGGTTTCTGTGTGGTGGACCCACCTCCAGGCAGGTGTGATGCTGTTCTGCCGCGGCAAACCCACTGTCGCCTGCCTTCTGAGTGCCTGAGTGAAGCTCTAAGGGAGTGCAGGCAAAATAACCCAAGTGACTTCTTTACCTCCTCAGGATCCGTGCCCGTGTCTCCCAGAATTGCTGTCCAGCACTAAGGCGTGTGTACGAGCGCTGGCTTTTAAAACCAGAGGTAGGTGCGCAGACGGCTGCTCAGCTTCACCTCTTCTACCATCTGCACAAATGCAGATTAGCCCTGTCAGGCCGTCTCTTTTCAAGCATAGCATAAAAGATACTTCATTTTTAGAAGGCACGTTCTATTGAGCCTCTCACTCACTTGCAGAATGGAAGAGTTCAACCTTCATATTTAAAAAAAAAAAACAAAACAACTCTTTAAAAGCCCAAGACATTTTGTTTCTCTGTTAGTCCTGCAAACACATTTGAAGATCTGGCTGCCAGGCAAAGCCTTTTTTTGTGCATCTCAGGCTGCATTATTGTTACAAAGTCTGCCCTTGGCGGTGTGGTTGTTCCCATTTGGTTTTGATGGAGATGCTCATATTCCAGCCAAGGAGAAAAGTAGATCCTCAGATGGAGCCTAGGTAAAGGTGTTAACAACCTTCACCGGAAACTGTGATCTTCAGACTACAGAAATAGTGATGG
>JASSUY010036912.1:0-27796 GCA_032466535.1 Forpus xanthops | reverse complement strand
AGCTTCAGCCGCTTGGGAGCGGGGGGAGCCTCCTCCCCCGACGGCTCCTGCTTGATGGCCAGGGCGGGCAGTGAGCCCCCGGCAGCCGCAGGGCAGCGCTCGGCGCGCGCCTCGCCCTCCCCGCCGTAGCCGCTGTCCGTGTCCGTGTCGGTCTCAGCGCTGAGCTCGGCGGCGTGAGTCCGCTGGATGACGGGCACGCAGTTAGCCTGGCCCTCCGGCTTGTGGCCCGGAGCGCATGGGGGGGCGGGCGTGGAGGAAGAGGAGGAGGATCCCTTGCAGAGGGGACCTGGCGGCGGGGAGAGGAGCTGGGGGCCAGGGAGGAACTGCGACGAGATGGAGTGCAGGTGGCCGAGGAGCTGGGCGCATCGCTGCTCGCGGGGGGTCCAGCTCTCGAAGCGGGAGAGGTACTGCAACACTTCCTTGGCGCACGTCTGAAAGCCCGAGTGGAAGGCGTCCAGGTCGGCCTGCACGGGGGACTTCATGGACCGCTCCCCTGCGGGGGACACCGAGAGGGGACAGCGTTTGCCCTCGGCTACACCGTGGGGTGCCCCGCTAGTCGCCTCCCCCGCACCCCCCCCCCCCGTCCGCCCCTAGTGCCCCCCGCTTACCATTCTGCAGAGCAATGATCTTCTGGTGCTGCTGCTCCGTTAAGGCTGTTAACGCTTTCAAGTGTTTCAAAGTCAATTCCAGCACCACCGCTTTCTCCAGGTGTCCCAGAGTCTGCAAAGGCAAAGGAAGGGGGCAGCTTGGCTGGCTAACTCCCGGCATGCTGTGGCCACTGCCAAACGCCCGGCCGCCTCTGTAACTTAAGGAAACTGGTCCCCGAGAGGCCAGTTACGGGCATGCAGGCAGGCAAACGGGCAGGAGAGAGGTTAGGCAGCACGGCGTCCCGCACCCCGCCGCCCCTCGGGCTGCGCAGCGGGCAGGCTGCAAGAGCCTGCATCTGCATGTACATCTACGCCCCTCTGCACCTTACCGTCAATTTCAGATGCTCGGGCAGTAAATCCTTCAGCTGGGCAATGCATTCGTTAATCCTGTCTCGCCTCTTCTTTTCTATCAATCTATGTGGCAATTTGTATGTTTCCTAATTAGCAAAATCCAGAAAAGCCAGGCGTTAGACTGAGTCCCTCGGAACGCCGACCAAAACCAAAACAAATGTCACGCCGACCACATGTCGCGCAAATTATCACCAAGGCACGGCTCTCCCCGCCGTGCCAGCTCGCTCGGAAACCCGCTTGCACTTCGGGGGGGGGGGGGGGGGCGTTAAAGCGGAGCCGTCCGGGGATGCTGCTAGGGATGCAGCTGCGCCGTGAAATTTTGCGACCCTCAAATAAGCGCTCGAGTGAGAACAACCCCAAAAACTTACCTTGCTCTCGTCCCTCTTCACGCCTCTTTTGGGTTTGCACATATACAGGGAAGGGTAGTCCAGCCTGGAGAGAAATATAAAGATCCGGCATCGGCAAGAGCCAGGGCTAGCGGGCGGGCAGGCGGAGGGCCGGGAATCGGGCAGGGGATGGCCGGGAGGACGGGGAGGGAGGCTGTCCCCGCGCACCGCCGGGCAGACGGCTCTGCTGCCAGACCCTCACAGCACTTTCTGCAAGGGACGAAATGCAGTAGAGCCAGGAGCCGGAGGTGCTGCCCTGGCTCCTTACCCTATAAAATCCCTGTGCTCCAGTAACTGCCTCTCCGGCAAGCGGGAGATTCCTTCATCCATGTCTGTCAGCGCTGACGTTTCGTCGCTGCTTTTGATGGAGCCGGCGGGATGCTGAGATTAGTCCGTGGAGATCCGCGAGCGACGCTGCGCACATGCAGCCTCCCTTTCCCCCTTCTCCCGTGCAGTGGCGAAAGTGTGCGGCGGATCGTCCCCGTCCCCGTTCCCCCCCCCCTTCTCCTCTGCCTCCGCCGCTGCCGCTCCCCCTGCCCGCCTCGCTCCCGCTCCCAGCGCACCCTCCCGCAGCACACGCGAGGTTGCACCCGCTGCCGCGGGGCACGCGCGCCGACAGCCAACCCCGCACACGGCTCACGTGCGGCGGGCGCCGGGCAGGGGGCGGGACCGGGGAGGGGGGAAGGGAAGCGGTGGCGGCGGGGGGGGGGGGGGGATGTCCCCGCCGGCGGCCCAAGGTCCGCCCTGCCAGACACCGGCTTTCCCCCGTGTTACTGCTGCTGCTGTCATCATCGTGGCCGTAGTTATTACTACTTGTACCTTCATTACTTTTTGTAATGTTATTATTATTATTATTGTAATTTTATCATTTTGCTTGTACTTGGGGAGGAGAAGCCGCCCCTGGAAAACGTGCCCACAGGGGGGTGTGTGTGCGTGGGGGGGATCGATCCCCTCTCCTCTCAGAGGGGAGCAGGTAGTGGGCGGGTAGGGCGTCAATTTGGTATACGTCGTATATACATTTGAGGGTACGTGAGCACGAACAGGCGCACACGCGTAGCTGTTTTGCCGTGCCGCAGCTCTCGCCCTCCGGTGATACCGCTCGGCAGACCTTTGGACGGGAGACGGGTCCACCTGCAACGCCAGACCGCGACAAAACCGCTTCGTATATGCGTATGGATACATATATATACCTATATACCCATATATATGTGTATATATATGTATATCTATCTAAGACAAACGTATCTGTACGCTGACTGTGACCTCCTGACAGGCAGCCCGCATCCCCGCTGGGCGCAGGGGGTGACATTGGGAGCTGATTTGCACTGGTGCAGCATGACCGCCAGCGGCAGTCCTGGGACGGGACGGAGAGGGAACCCCCCTCCCGCAGTTCCCCCCCATCCGCGCAGTCCTCGCTCCCCGCCGGCGGCGGTACCGACAGCCGCCTCCCTAATCCCGTCTCACACTGGTACGAGCACAGGGCCAGCAACGTGACCCGACCTGCTGCCACATCACTGCCGCCGGCAGCAATGGGCGGCCCTGTCCCGCCCCCCCCCAAGCACCAGCACACGGCGGCACCGGGCAGCACCCCCCCCACCCCCGCTCGTGCTACCGGGCTCTGTGCCCCTCCGGCCCTGCACTCCTCTCCCTTTGCCGGGCAGAGCGCAAGGAGGCAGCGGACCCCCCCAGCGGAAGGTGGGGGGTGCTGCTGCCCCGGGGAAATGGAGTGCTCTTCCCGTGCCCCGGGAAGAGACGCTGTATGTGTCCTTGCGTGCGCGCTGTGCCTGTGTGCGCGGCAGCGAGGCATGTGCGGCCCTGCAACGTGCGGGTTGTGCAGTGCGGGGGGGTGGGGGAGATATGCGGGGTGTGCAGAGGACCCGTCCCACGTGCTATGCGGGGGGAGATGAGCACCCCCCTCCCCGACATCTCCCCCTCCCTACCCCTTATTCCCAGACACAGGGACGGGCAGGCGGCTTCCTCTCCGATATTCCCGGTGAGAAGTGTCAGCAGCCGAGGAGATCCATAGCGATGTGTTTATCCCCCACTCGCGCCAGCCCTGGCCGCTTGCCTTTCGTTTGGTTAAGCTTCTCTCCCTCCCTCGCTCCCTCACTTTGGCTCCGGCTCCCGGAGGTGCGGGACCCCCAAACGAGGGGCGCACTAAGGAGAGGGGCAGCTCTGGGCTCCCACAGCACCTGGGAGGGAATTACTCCAAAAGCATGCCCCCGCCAGCCAAAAGAGAAAAAGGTCCGCGTCATTACTTCCTAACGATGGTGCTTTACAGGTGATCTTACCGGGAGCTTAATTCGTGAATTTTAGATGCTGAGGGGCTACTGAAACCCCATTGCCCCACTGTGAAGAACGAATGAGGCTGTAGGAGCAACAAAGGATCTGATGAGGTGTTGGAGGCTCCTGCTTGGCAGGCAAGTGGCACTGCAGGCTGGTACAGCCCTTTCCATGTTACAACCTGACAGCATCTTCACACTGTCAGTGCAAATAGACTGGGGGCTAAAAATAACCAACATAAATATATACTGCATGCCCATAGGTTATATCTGGGCACGTCAAAAGAAGAGGCTTGTGGACTGCTGCAGAGGTTGTCGGGAGAATATGCTTCTGGTGGGAGAAACGAACTGTTACATAGGCTGGACTACATGGATATGTTCCCTCAGGAAGGGCAGTTGCCGGGTGGCGTTGGTTGCCTCAGGTTAGGCATCCATGTTGGACATCTAAGTTGGAGCTACAGGCTGTCTTGCTAGGCAGTGGAGAGAAACAACCACCTTCAGTATGATATCCCTCTCTTCCTGACTTGGACTGGTCTTTGAGAAAAGCATCAAGAAAACTAGAGGCACAATCCCAATAAAAGAAGGAGCTTAACCCTGAGATAGATCACATGGAGACCTTTTTGGGGGAGTGCTGACTCAAAGGGAGCTTGCACTCTGAAATGAAAGACCATTTTCTTTAGCTGATTCCTCCCATGGGCAGCAAATCAAGGTTTTGTGTGTTTTTTGTGACTAATACAGAGGTGGGGGGATGGGGGTGAGCATTTCTGGAGCACCTTCTTGTGGGGCACCTGGAGCATTTCTGGACCATCTTTGCCAGTTCCATCCTCTCAGGAAGAACCTGCGAACCTTCAAATTATGACAACAATGCCCAGAGTGAGACTCGGCTCCTCGGAGGAGAAGTTCTAAGTGTGGGATTCCTCTGGAACCAATTGGGAATGGAAATCAAAGATGACCAAAGGATGCAAAACGTGAGCCGAGACAGCTGGAGACTTTGTAAAAGGAGTTCAAGCAACATCTGGAAACTTCTAAGAGAGGTTTATAAGAGGTCACCTTCAGACAAGGATAAAAAGCTTCAGTGTCAAGGGAGAATGCAAAATTCTCCTGGAAGATTCCCAGTTTAAAATGGCAAGATGGATCAAAGAGGTGATAGGCAGCATTACTGTCATGGAAAAGAATGCTTTCCAGAAAATAGGAGGCACAAAAAAACTTTAGTCAATTTAGAAGCCAAGATGAACCACAACAAATAGTTAAGAAACTGAAAAAAAAAAAAAAATTGCTCAGAAAAGGAAATCAAAAGCTTGCAGGTCACCGCAGGAAAAAACAGCCTTGTGCTGTAGACAGGGGCTAGCCAGAACACCGCCTACTACCATACACTCACCACCATTTTCAGTCTGCAGGAGGAAGGAATCAAACTGACTATCCCAGCTGAATAAATGCAAAACCCACGGTCTTTGAGGAGAATACCTTTGGGAGGGTTATTCAACTCAGTTCATAACCACAACGTAAGGGAATGGCTCTGAAATCGGGCACCTAGGAGACAACTTGATGGATTCAGCTCTTACGGCAGACAGTACTTGCCTTCTGGATAAAGGATTAAATTATCTAGTCTGGCTATATGACTAGAATCAACCATCAAATTAGAGAGAGCTGGTCAGCCACATACTATGAAGTGAGAGACAAAGAGAGTTCAGCTGAAGGACCCAGATCATTTTAGTTGAATAACAAAGATATTACTGAAGACTTCCAGGGTAAATTGTACATTGACTGTTAATAGATTTTCAATTATGGGATGACCGGATTGAGACCAAGGGGGAAAAACATGAAGCAAGAGTACATAAAAAACCTGAGCTGGGTCATGAAAAAGGTCCAGCTGCCCCAGAGTCCAGCAGGAGATGCCTTGGGAGGAGCAAACAAAACAGAGCATGCACATAATGAATGCCCTCCAGGCCGGTCTCCCAGGTCCTGGTGTCCCGTGGTGCAGAAACTTCCTGAGCCAGAAACGATATCTCTGTGTTTAATGAGAAGCCAAAGACGCCGTGAGGGGCAGAGGAATTTGCCAAGGTGCTTAAATCATGAGCTGCAGCAGAGCGTTGGGCCAGGAAGCAGACTCTGGTGAGAAGCTGGTCAGCCACCAGGAGTCCTGTCAGCACAGCTCTGTGGCTAATGCAGAAAGAAGAAAAGAGAACTTTCTACTTTAGAGAGTGCCACACTCACCCAATGTATGTAAAACATACATTAAAAAGAGGGACCTTGGCCATGCAAAAATGCAGCTGAATTCAGAAGCAGAAATAAAATAACCTGACTGTGGGAAGGTGATGGGTCAATACAAGATAGGACATGCAACAAAGCCTTTGCAGTGTTGTAAAATGGGGAAATGGAGGTAGGGCCAGCTTGGGGATGCAGAGTCGGGGCCTCATTTTTGGGCAGGACTGTTACAAAAACCTTACAAGGGGGGCAGTGGTCACAGAGGCTGTGTGAAATGGGTGATATTGACAGAGATGGCCCAAAGTCTACCAGAGCAGCCAAGCTAGATCAGCACTTGGGCTAATGGTGGCTGAGCTAATCAGCTTGAAATGGATAGTGGTGGCAGGAGAGCATTGATGTTTCTAAACCTGAGAAAGTCAGATTGGTAGAACAGGGGCATTGGAGCAAAGAGCGTGATGTTGTCCTCAATGCCCCATGTCTGTAACTGTGTGATAAACACCAGGAGCTGTGCCTTACTCTTATCTGTTTAGAAATACACTTAAAGCTGTGTTTCAGGTGAAGTAAATTATTTGTAGGTAACTGGTCTGCAATGAAAAGCTGTCCTGCTTCTCGGGACGGTAATAAATAAAGGTGGCTCCACTTCGAGATCACTTCCAGCCCTGATTGATGAGAGGGTCTGAAACCTGCCTGGAGATCTGGGACCTTCATAGATTCTTAACCAACAGCTCAGTCAGATCTTCTGGATGTGAAATAGAAATGATCCCCATCTGCCTGCTGGGTGCTTTCTAGGAGCAGCAACCAGGAACAAATAAAACAACCTTCCCTGTAAGTCCCTGCTCTGAAGTCACTGGAAAGCAGCTGAATCTGTAAATGAAAATGCTTTGGATGATACCAGTAGGTCCAGTTTGGTCACTCACAATAGATCTGTATATTGACAGGCAGAAGTGGACCTGAAAGATGGTTAAGACTGCTTCTCAGTGAAGTCCAATCTAAGTGATGGTCAGGTCATAATGCACAAGCTCCACTGGAGAGGCTGTTGGGGAAGGTAGGGCAGAACATGCCAGAAGAAGGCCTTGAGTGGCCTCAGCCTTTCCGGATGTCTGTTGTTCTTTGGCTATGGGTGCATGCTGAGTGAGGCCTTTGAACAAGAAGCAGTAGGTGCAGTTGCACATGGCTTGTGATAAGTTGAAGGCTGACAGCCTGTAACTGGTTCCAAAGCAAAGGGGGTAGTTTCAAAAGCGGGTAACTTATGCTTCCTACACTACTGGTGATGGTGAATTTCCACTGAAAGAAACAAAACTGAGACTATGTGGAGCTGGCCCGCTCCCCAGCCACTCGCAGAGGTGCAGGTCCATAGGACTCTGCTCCTATCACAAAAGGTTTGTTTGTAAATTTGCTAACATTGCAAAACCTTACACAGGCAAGATGACAGAGGGAGAGCCTTTTAATGGCCAACAGAATGAGATTTAGCAGTTTCAACTAGTGCAATTCCTGCCAGTAGTTAGATTTACTGATTAAGTTTTGTTGGTATTTACACTACCAGGAAGGCCATGCATCCTTGCAATGGCTCACTCTGTTGGCCTAGGAATTCCAAATGCAATTTGCCCAGTTATTAAGGAAAGTGCCAGTTTTGCAACTGCACAGTTAACTACACGTCTGGGCATGAAAGAAGTAGCAGCGATGCCTGCTACTACAGTTCAGGTAGTGGCTTTGGGGCACAGTGCAAACAATGTCATGGGTGCAAAATGGAAGAGGCGATTCTCCAAGGGGATCAATGCAGAGAAGGAGATGCTTGTTTCATCTCTTAAAAGCTGCAGATGTGAAAATGCTTCTAGTTCATCCGAGAGAATGGGAAGGGCAATGCCAGGGAGGGAGTGTTGGCTCCTGGACCTGTTCACACCAGAAGGTGCATCACAGAAAGGATCCCAGTAAGGTATGACTAGAAAATGAGCTGGGAAACTCAATTGTCCTGGAACAAGATATACCTTTGGAACACAGTGAATCATATTTTTGGAGTATCAAGGGAAAAGCATTCTGGTCATGGCAGGAAAATCTGGGATTAAGGGTGAAATACTTCATAAAAGTTATAGCTCATGGAAGCAACCTGTACAGCACATTGTTAGGAAGTTCTGAGATCATTATTTTGAAACTGGCAAATGTTTTGAATGATGCTGGGTTTCTATACGTTCCCAAAAAGCCTTAGCCAAGCTAAAGGAAAAATCCTATTGGGTAAGATTCAGGAAGGATGTAGAAAATGTGTACAGGAGATGAACGCCTCTATTGCAAGTAACAGTCCCACAGAAACACAGAGGCCCGCCATGAAATAATATCTGTCAAAGTAATTTCATTAATGGGCTACATTGCCTGATGTTGTTGGGTTTCTGTCTGAAGCAGATTCTGGGAGCTGCAGACTATTTCTCAAATTGCCCTGAAGCTTGTCTGTTAGGACACTAGTGCCAGATGTCCAAGTGAAAGACATCCTCTCCCTCCAAGTCCTAGGAGGTATGGGAGTATTGCACAAAACTCAAGGGAGAAACACTGAATCCAGAACATTTCAACAGATCTGTGAGGTGGTTGGGATCCCTAAAACATCTCCATGTGACCACAGCCTGAAGGGCTGGTGGGGTGATTTTTTGCATACTCTTTCAGTCAACTGGTTTGCTCCTCAGAACTGCATCAAGGGGCAACACCCAGCAGATTCCCACCCTTTTGAGGACCTCAGGAGTAGCAAAGCACTTCCTCACAATTTTGGTGAAAAGCTAAGGACTTCTGCATGCCTTTTTGTGGAGTTTCGGGAAAAGAACAAAGAGGTTTGGATCATGCATAGAAGCACATGTTTGTTTGGCCGGTTTTTTTTTGTTTCTTTATTTTTTAAAGCGTAAATCTGGGATATTTTACAGTCTTAGAAAAAACAGAATGAAAATCTTTAGGATAAACCTAGAGGAATACTGTGGGACTTCTTGTATAAGGGCATACAGTCCTGACCTGGATATTCATGTATGTATACTCTGGTATACAGAGTACAGTGGGGTCCTGAAACAAAATCCCATGCTATCACGAGGCTGATTAAAAAATGTACTAGGGGAAAACATGCTGGGGAAACAAAACTTTAGGATTCCCTCTTTCTCTGCTCTTCCCTTATTGCAAATGAAGTTGTGAAAAGCCAAGGCAAGGCTGGAGAAGCTGAAGCACAAATCCCCTTCCTTCCTGCTGGCACCAAATGGGCAGACGTTTGCAGGCAGGCTGCAAGCACACTGAATGCACCTTGAGAGCACTGTGAACAGCTGCCTGGAAGGGAATGAAGGAGCAGAAAACGATGAGAAAAGGGAGTACAAATATTTTGGATTAGCAACGGGAAAATACCTTACAGAAGCGTACTGTGTAATTACAGATAAGTAAGAATGTGTCATTCATCATTTCTTAAATGATTTTCCCTTGTTCTCTGCACGGTGGGTTTATTAAAGCCTTGTCATTCTGAGCTCCTTCAGGAAAAAGGAGGTCACTAAGAGGGCAGGTGCGGGAGGGGGGATGAGTCCTCCTAAATCTAAGGCTGTAGGACAGGCAGGACAGTCACCCTTCTCTACCAAACAGTAACTGCTCCATCCCAAACACTTGGCTACAGACTAGTACGTGCAAAGAAGCTGAGAGAGTAGGCCAGGAAAAAGCTCAGTCATCGTTTTTGGGTACAAGCGCTACTTGCAGCAGTCTGGCTCTGAGCAAAGACCCAGACTCCTCTTGCATGAGCCCTCCTGGGTTCAAGGAAGAAGAGCTGGGCTTTTTATGAACAAAGACTCAAGTGAGAGACCCTCTAAATTCCTATTAGGTTTCTTCTCAGAACTGGGGTGATCTGGAAGAACCTACATTTCTGGTTGACCTTTAGGGGCAGAAGGTACAACAGTGTTTTTTTCTGCTTCTTTCATCATAGACCATTGTCTTCAGGCCATCCTGCTATCCTCTTGCTACATGATAAGGGTGCATAAGGGTATACAGGTTTGGAAGTGCTGAGCTTTTTAACTAGAAGGACAGCAGGAGAAATCAGGGAATCGCTTTGTGCCTGTCTGCTTCTGGCATCACCCCACATCTACCTGGAGTATGCAAGCAAGGAGGCAACCTCTGCATTGTATAAAGCTGCCACTGGACAGGCAAGCCAAACTCTTCCCTGCTGACCTAGGATGGGCACCAACTGCAGCCAAGACCTGGACCGTAAGCAGGACAGTACAGAGCTCAGCACAGACACACAGAAAAAAAGACAGACATGTTTGATAATCACTAAAAACCAGTTGTGCCAGAGGGAAGGATAAGATGGCCCTTAGATCCATCCTAGCTTGTCAGGAAGTATCTAGGATACCTCTGGACCTTGTACCAACTGGGAAATACCCTCTCAGCCACTGAGCCTCTATTCCCTGCTCCCTCCTGGGTGCCCTTTGCTCCAGGGCCAGATGGCAGGGATGGCAGTGTTTCCTGGGGCATACAGTGCCACGGGGCACGGGCTCTGAAGCTCTTGTGAATCCTGCTTTGCAGTGGTCACTGCCTGCAGTGTTATTCATCTGCCCCTTATTTTCCCAGGCAGCTGCTGCTGCTGCAGCCCAGGCTGGAGCACCAGCTCTGCATGGAGCCTGGCTGTGTGTGAGCAGTGGTGGTGGCAGGCCTGGCAAGCCTCCCTTCTTCACAGGGACTCTCCTCCCCTCGGATGAGCAGGTTTCCAGACAGCTCCCTTTTATGAGGATGGATTTCAACAAGGCTCTAAAACCCAGCCTCATTTAACTTGTCTCCCAGTCTTGTCCTCTGTGTCCTGCTGGGGAGGTATTGCATGACCCCCTTTAAGCTGTCGGCAGCCAGGCTTTCAACGTGGCAAGGGGGCCGGGCTGTGTCTGGGCAAATGTTTTCTTTCTGCGGTCAGAAAGCAGGGCTGGGCAAAGGCGCTGTGCCCGAGGCACATCCTGACAATGAGCCCCTGCCCACCCAGGCCACGCTGGGTCCCGATCTCCCACATTGACGGCAGGAACAGCGAGGGGGGCAGAGACAGTGGGTCTGCCCAAGGGGCAGCACTTCTCCCTCGGGAGCAATGGGGACCTTCCCTGGTGTGGAGGAGTGGTGTGTGTGTGTGTGTGTTCCAGAAAGGGATCCCAGGGTGTGCCAATGGGATGGGAACATGCTTGTGCCACCCATGCAGCTCACTTCTGAGGCATGCTGGCATCCTCTGTTTCCAACATTGATGCCCTGCTAAAAGGTGGTGGGCAGTCTGTGAATTTCAGCATGATCACCGGGGACTGCTGCTCTTAGACAGGCATTGCTGAGGTTGCAGTTGCATCATTCCCCTCACGCACATGCATGCACCCCAAAGCCATGATGGTCCAAATAATCTATTCATAAAAATACCTTACATCCAGTCCCCAAGCACAAATCCGCCATGCCTGCATGGCCTTGGCAAAGAGCAGAGACTTAAATCACCAAACCCAAGGCCACGCTTCAGTATGTTCAGCATATACCTAGTAAAGCTCATGAATTTATGTCAGGATTTGAAAAGATCTGTGGTATAATAAGGTCAGTGGTTTTATTGTTCTTTGCTCCCTTTACTGTTCTGAACAAGTTGTGAGGAGGATGCAATAGGTCAGAGGGGTGCAGGACTCTTGGAAGCAAGCAGGTGAGCCAGAGAAAGCAGTAGGTGATGCTCATCACACCTCCTAGCATTCAGAGCAGGGTTGGGGTGAATCTGTTCTGAGGAGGAGAAGACATGCAGATATTTCACTTTTTCCCTTGAACCTTACTCCACCACAACAATGGCCAAAGTTCAGCCTATGGAGTTCTGCACAGTGGTCCAGCCCTTTGCGAGGATGTCTTGCCTGTGGGCTTTACCATGTGGCACAATGCCCCTGTTTATGACCCTGAGTATGTGAAGTCATGAACAAGGCAATAAGGCCTTGATGAGAACTGTGCTTGCTGAGGAGCAGAGGTACCATGAGGCACAAATACCTGTACCTCCCCTGTGAGCTGAGCTGAGATGATGAAAGCCCAGATGGGTGAGCAGTCAGGTAAGCAGGACCATTATACCACATTACTGTTCCCCAGCCCCACAAACCTAGTGGTGAAGGAGATGAAAAAGCTTGGATTTTATTACTTTTCAGTTTTGCAGATCAATGTTACAATTCATGTTGTTTGTTTGTTTGCTGTAAACACCTTTTCCAGTGTAGCCAAAACCATTTAGAAGAGTTCCTCAAGGCATCCATATGTATGGGAGCCCTTGGGGGTTTGGCTGTCCCATAGCTCTGGCTCTGCAGGAGTGGCACAGGAACCTGGCATCAGCATTGGTGTAATGGCCAGTGCCTGCAGTGGGACAGTATGTCTTCAAGACTATTTTCTGTGGGGCTGAAACAGACTAAAGAGGAAGCATTAGCTTCCAGGAGCTCTACCCCCAGTGTCTGTTTTTTCAGCCTCCTTTCTGGGGTTGCGCACTGGAGAAATCTCCTCAAAGCACTTGGATACATCTCAATGTGGCAAAGTCCATGACGGCAGTTTGAAATCCTTCTAGCATCAGCGATGGATGCCAGTATCGGGTATTTTTTAGATCCGTATAGCCTGTGGAGTTCAGGCCAGCTGAGAAGTGCAGACGTTCTCGGGAGAAGGAGGAAAAAGACCCCTCGATGCCATGTTGACATTAATCACCTTGCTTATGCCACTATCTGGCAGCTGAAACCCTGACAATGTGAGACCTGGTGGCAGTTTCCAGCACGGTCCTGCATGCAACATGATGCCTTAGGGAACTAAAGTCAAAGGTTTGATTATTAGGGTAAAATTGGTCATAACGAGAAAATAGAATGAAATAAAATGAAAGTGCAGCTATCCGCTTCCCTTGAGTTTAACTTGATGTATTTTAATTTAAATGGGAAGCGTTGCGTAACTTAGAGATAACACTTTAAAGCACTAGTCAGGAGCATATTGCCAGTGCCAGTCAGTGTCACATTTTAGCAGTAGTACGATGGACATAAAGCTCTTTAATACACTCAGAAAACAAACCCTCAGATGCTCTGCTAAGAGAAACATTTGGACCTTATCAAGAAAACACAGAGCTAGGGCAGGAAGAAATTCACGTTGTCTAGTGCAGCATCTCACATGTATCTTGGTGTCCTTTTGGCTGTTTCTGAAAGTTTCGAATGGCAAGAATAGAAAACATCCATCACAAAGGTGCAGTGAGGCAAGTCTGTGCACGTGAAGCATTTGAAACCCTTCGGAGCTTTTCCCAGCTGTCATACGGTGATCTTGGGCTGGGGTGAATGAGGCAAGCTCTTTACGTCCCCTCATCAAAATGACCAGAGGAGCTTCACTTGAGTGCAACTTGCACCATGGGTTCCAAGAGCAAAAGCTCTCCAGCTGACAGGCTTCTCCAAGGTTGTGTTTATGTTCATGACGGACTGCAAGTGGAATAAGGTTCCCAACCCCCAGGTGAAGGCTTTGGAGAGGTGCACAGAGCTCATGCCTCCAGAAATGCCACATCGCATGGAGCTGGTGCCCAAGTGACGCAATGTGTCCTTTTGCTGCAGTCCTGGGAAGGCAAACCTCTCCCAGCTCCCAGCAGAGTGCTTGAGTCCCCACTCAACATGCAGAGCACTGAGGATGGTGAGGAGAGAGCTGCTTAAATGGCCTGGCATCGATATCAAAGCTGGGTACGGGGCCCTATTTTCCACTCAAGGCAGCTGCAAGACGGCGCCTCTTTCCTCTGGAGGGGGAAGCTCATGTGCAGGGCAGGAAGCCACCATGGAACAGCCAGCTCAGGAAGGGGCCGGGGCCAAGATTTTGTTTTTAACCTGCTTCTTGTTTATTTAAGCCTTTGAGGAAGATGAATAAAAGCAGCCACTGAGAGAGGCCAGCTGTGTCGCAATTGGGAGCTGTGTGTATGGACTGGGTCACAGTGGTGGCAGGGAAGGCAGCATGTGAGATAACACGAACCTCCTCTCTGGTTATCCATCAGTCTTGCAGACCCACCAGCATGTTGTGCAGGAGCCAGAGCACTCAAAGCAGGTATCCTGGGCACATCATATCAAGCCAGCAGCAGCCATTTGGTGCTGCTGCTTCAGCTGGCTGCAGGAGAGTTGTGCTGACTATCAGTGGTTCAAGATCACGGCTTTGAAGCTGCTAAGGTCTCTGATGAAGGAAGAATTAGAAGTGCAGATACTTTTGTCCTGGTAATTTTCTGCAGAGCAGGTAAAAGTAACTTGTTCCTCATTGCAGAGAAGCATCAGTCCCAGGTGGATTTGCCCAGTGATGCCCACTACAGTAGGTAGTTAGTGGTGCTCATACAGTAGGGCTCACTGCCTCCTACCCTGAAAGTGGCCATCTTACAGACTTCCTGTCCCTCTGCACAGCACAGAGAGACATAAAACTGCCATGTGTGTGATGCTGAACATAGGACAGCAACAGGTTCACCATGGTCAGCCATTTTTGTTGCCTGTTCACATTTCCACCACATCATTCATGCTCCCAACTTTGTACTCCTGGTTTTGGTAAGGCCAAACTCCTGCTCCATCAAAGCAATGTTCGACAGTGAGATCAGTGGCCCAGATATGGGCTGTGGGGGAATGTCTGCCTCCTGCCCCTCATCTGAACTGGCTGACACCTCCCCTGGCTGTGATCTCACAGTGCACTAGTTTGGGAATGCACTGGTTTGGAAACCCCCTGATGTTCCCACCAGGTGCTATAGGAGGTCCCAGCTGCATGGGGCTGGCAGCCAGACACAGGACTGGGATCCCTGGGCTTGAATTTGAACCAGAATTTGGCTGTAGAGCTGAGAGATAAACAGTTTCCTATTGCAGAAAATATAGATTGGGTAGAGGTATCTTTCTAGGCTATTTTTAAAGGGCAAAGGATGAGTGCCTGCTTGAGGTTATCCCAATTTTTAAAATGATAAATAAGATGTAAAAATTGGATAAAGTGAGAGCATGACTATGGGGAGGGTTTGATTGAGGCCTGGGGTCTAAGTACAATGCATGGAATAAAGTGAGAGACTCATGGGTTTGGATTCTCTAACTTTCGTCAGTAGACACTAACTTCTGTTAATCCCCTTGATTAACAGAATGACCTGTAAGGGACCCTTGGTCTAACCCACATGGGCCTGTGTATTTCAAAGAGCACTAAGGTCAATCTCAGGATGAATTGCTGAAACATCCTGTCCCCTTAAGAGAACAGGTGGATGTACCCTAATCTATTTGTAATTCTGCTTCCAACTTTGCTTAAAAAGTAAATGAAGACATTACAAAAATCCAGCTGACCAAAAAACCAAGCTCTGGCCAGTCATATGGGGCTAAGCTAATGCAGTTATCATTCTTTTCCATGTTGTCATGCCGTTAGTCCCACTGAGCCTAGCACTCAACTGTCCTGATTTTTCATCATGAATTCTCTTTGTTCTTCTTCAAGTATTACTCCTGATTAAGAGCTGTGATTTGAGAAACTTAGTGTCAGATTTTAAAGTGCCAGTTGAATTTTCTTTCAGCAAGTTTGTTTTATATGGGTAAGTTTTACATTGCACTGACATATTTTTCACTCCTTCTTACTGTTTTGGTTTCCTTTGTGTACACTCTTAATTTCTCTGAAAACATTGTGGAGCTTGTGCTCTCAGGGAGGGTGATAAAGCCTCTTGCAGGTGTCGCTGTGCTTGGGGGAAGGATCTGAAATGGAAGCAGGCACCAGGAATGCAAATTCCCGCTGCAATTCGGGTCACATGTCCAAAGGGAATTATAATTCCTCATGCTTTTTCATGGAGTAGGATGCAGGAGCGGAGGGATTTCTGCCTTGCACTGGGGTCCCAGTTCGTCTCCTCCCCTGTCTTGTCTCTGAAGGTACCCAACTGCCAAGCGCTGTAAAGCCAGAACGAGAAATGCCAGAATGGCCAATCATAAATTGCCCATAGGAAAACACTTTTCTACCCCCAGGCATTTATCACTTGGCATGTCCCTTGAAGAGTTCTGGTTATATCCCTTCTGCATGATTATCTCAGATGAGGCAACTCCAGTGATATCCACAACCTTTATAAATGCCCATGCAATTTTTTTTAGACCTGAACTTTTGTCCTGGCAATCTCCCATGGCAGCAAATCCCAGTCTTGAGGTGCACTGCCAAAAGCATCCCCATTTCTCTGTCCATCCACTCCTCAGTTTTAAAATCCAATCAAACATTCCCATTCTCTTCTACTGAGCAATAACCTGGACTTTCTTGAGCCAGCCTCCCTTGGGCTTTGCTCTCTCAGTACCACCTTTATTAATATTCCTTTCCACTCCCTGGTTCACCTTTGTGGAGCTTTCCTATCATCTTGAGCAGGAGAATCTTTGGCCCTTGAGGCGCAAAACTGCCTCCCACCCTCACTGGTGTCTCACCAGGCCTGCAGGTATGGTATGGGTTATTTTGAGGTTCCGGCAGAGGTACTTGTGCTATAGATACAACTATGTTGAAATCAGGAGCTGTCTCAGCTGAGTTGCTAGCTAATGAGATTTGCTCCTGTTACCCTGATCTGGGCCAAGACCTACAGCAAGGACCTCAGCCGGCATCTGGCAACTCCTTCCTGCAACTTCTATTTCACCCTGGCAAGGCCTGACATCCCCTGTCACCTTTCCTGTGCCTTCGAAGCCACTGACCTGCCCATGCCAGGACTGCCAACACAGCTGCACGAGGCCTCATGTGCACCAGAGACCTCATTTTGCAGTAGGAAAGTGTAGCCAAAGAATCCCTGTTTGTGAGTGTGGAGTGCAGGCAGCCTGCTCTCGACCTGATAAAATAGGTGTAAAAAGAGGAGCCAGAGGAAAGTGATTCTAAAAGCAATTACAGCTGTCAGAGAGAGAGGAGGGGGAAAATCTAGCATACACATGGTATTGCGGCACATCAAGAGCAATGGGAGTGAGGGCTTGAATGGCAGCATTGCTTTGGAGGTTCCTGTGAGAACAAAAGCAAATCATTCAAGTGTCCCCCATTCAACTTGGGCTGTAGCTGCCCAGAGAAGGTCTCCTGGGGCCTAGACAGCATGCAAAGCTAGTGGGGAGCTGCCAGAAAACACCATGGTCGCTGCAGAGGAGGCCCTCTTGTTACTCATTATGGATGCATGACAAAAAAGGCTGGTTTTCCTTCTGACTTGTAGTTTAAGGTTTGGTACTTCCAGAACAGTGGATGTCCAAGGGCATGACTCCCTATGACTGTGCCCATGTAAAGTAGCTTGTGTTGTCAGGAGTGGATGACAGTCAGAGGCACCACTGACATCATTTTAAGGCAGGGTGAACACATCACAGCTGGAAAAACTCTCAAAAATGGCATTTATACACTTTGTACAGTCAACTGCAGTATAGGCAGTGCTGGTAGGGATGCTTGCTTTTCAAGTTATTCAAGATGTCCAACTATATGACCCCATTTTGAGTCAACTAAAGTACTGCCAAACATTGTAAGGTGGTATTTTCCATGCTGTATGGCTGCTTCTCTCTTCTTTGAGGGAAAGATCCAGCCAAATGGGCTTGGCCAATGCCTGGCACCAAGCACAAAAGTCAGGGGCAGAAGAAGCTGTTTCACACCACCCGAAGTGCTTCAGTGACCTTCTAGCTGAACAGCTCAAACATGCCCCTGCTTTGGAGCAAGGATTGGAAATTTGCCAAGAAGGAAGATGTGTCAGGATACCTCACCACTGGCAGTGTTCAAGGCCAGGCTGGACAGGGCTTTGAGCAACTTAATCTAGTGGAAGATGCCCCTTCCCATGAGATGATCTTTAAGGTCCTTTCCAACCCAAACCATTCTATGATTCTGTGACACAAAGGTTCAAACTTAAAACAGGGGAAGTTTAGACTGGATCTGAGGAAGAAGTTCTTTACTATAAGGGTGGTGAGGCACTGGAATGGATTGTCCAGGGAAGTTGTGAATGCTCCATCACTGGCCGTGTTCAAGGTCGGGTTGGACATAGCCTTGGGTGGCATGGTTTAGGAGGAGGTATCCCTGCCCCTGGCAGGGGTTTTTAAGTAGATGATCTTAAGGTTCTTTCCAACCCTAACTATTCTATGATTCTATGATTTGCCACGTGTCTCTCAGTTACCTCCCATATGTGAAAGCCTCCATCTCCCATCATCTCCTGCTTGGCTGTGGCACCTCCCTGCTGCTGCCAGTCCATGTTGTCAGAGCTGTCTGACCTCTATCTGGTGCCTCTCGATTTTACAGCCCCATTAATGAGCCATGGGGCTGTTACAATGGTGTGAGACCATGAGATTTCTGTCTTTTTGTGATTCGAAAAACCACATCCAGAAAGTTGTGTTAAAAATGATTGCAGCTGCACAACAAAATATTGAGAGGTTTAGAAGTGCCAGGATTGAAGTGATCTGTGTAAATTCAATTCACTTCCAAAGCTGGCTTAAAAGAGGTATCTATTGCTATTTTGCTTCATCCCACACAGCTGGCTTTCACATCTGACGTCTCATGTAGTTTTAGTTACGGTATATTGATAGCCCCCCCGCCTTTTGTTGCTTTTTTCAACATAACTTGAACTGAAAGTGTTTGAAATCAGTTGAGATTTCACAAATGTTACTGTTGCTGTGTATCCTAAAAGCAATACTTTTCCTTGCATCTTGTGCAGCAGTGGTATGAAAGAGATGTTTAAGGCAGACACCCAGTTTTTGCCATTATCTCATCAACTTTTATATGGATGCCTGTGAACACACAGGCTGGTGCAGATGAGGCCCAGCTCCATGACACCCTGGTCTTGATCTTTCAAGGGACGCCTTACCAGGCTGTTGACGACCTTACCTTGACATCCTGCATCACAATGTCACAGAGATAGAGGAATGGTGCTCCCGTGACCCACTCTGCCCCAGCTTCTCTTCCTCCAGGTCACTGTCTGCAGGTTTTCCAAATATGAGTGTATCTAGCCTGTTCATTCAACCCATCCGTGGATCCTATGTTGTGCATGGCTTTGCTTTGAGGTATCTCAAAATTCCCTGTTACTCTGTGTGGCAGAGCTTTCTAGCCTGAGCTTTCTCTCATTCTCTCATCATCTGGGTGGGCTCTGCCTCTTCCTACATAGCCAGTCCCCTGCACACCCCATTAGTTTGGAGACTGAGGTCTGTTGCTTTGCTTTTCTGACCCTATGGGACCTTCTACAGAAAGAGAAAGAGCCTGGAAAGCCTTTCTGAGGGATGATTCCATCACTGCAGAATGAGATCTTCTAGAATTGATGACTATTACTGAATATTGGGAAAGCCCACTGATGCAGTGATGAAGCTAGATGGGGGTCCTGTTTTAACATAAATACATAAATTAATACTAAGAAATACAGAGAAACCCAAGCTGGAGGGAGTGACACAAGAAGACAATTGCAACAGCTGCATCTTTGACTCTACCATGCCTGTTGGATGATTGTACTTTCAGCCTTGTTCTCTTCACAGTTTTCCTTTTGTCTAGTGTACAGTCCCATGCATCTCACATTTATTACCTATGGATGCTCAAGGGATTTCTGCAAGTGAGGAGCTTAACTGTCTCAGGTGTAGTCAATTTTGTGGGAAATACTGATGTGGTCAGCAGCATTTGCAGCTAATTAAAATGCTACCCTTTAAAATAATTTTTCCTAATTACTAATATTTAACAGCACTGTTTTAACTGCACTTTCCATGTTCCATGGGGATTTGAACTCTGTTAATTTCCCACTGGTTCTCTTGGTGCCATTTAGCATATTGAAATGACCATGAAATTAAAAAACCTTAGTCATTTTACTTCTCTGGGAATTAATGCTAGCAGTAACAGGGAAAAAAAAAAAAAAAAAGAGCTGCAGGGAAAAATATGACAAAATTCAGGCCATTTCCCCTTTTATTCCCCCAAGAAAGCAATTATGCTATAGTGCCGACTGACCCAGTGGAGCACAGAAAGTGCTCTGAGCACAAGCCGTGTTTGCTCTGCCAGGAGGAGGATGCACCGAGCTGCATTTCCCTTACAAACAACACTGTTGTCCTGTGAGGCTGGGCAGTGAGTTAGTGCTAAATAGCATTCTCTTGGCCTCAGAATGAGTCAGTATCTGTCAAAATTGGTAGGCTGATCTTTTAACCCCCACTCTGGGTATTGGCCACTGAAATGAAGCTACTAACCTTGTGCAAAGCCAGACACTAAACTACTGGCAGGATGAGATCTAGACCCCAAGTGTGCTGTTTCCCGGGTTCCCGCTCTGCTTACCAGACCACACTGCTTGCCCATGTAAGGCAGAAATGTCC
Source organism: Forpus xanthops (assembly GCA_032466535.1). Lineage (NCBI taxonomy): Eukaryota > Metazoa > Chordata > Aves > Psittaciformes > Psittacidae > Forpus > Forpus xanthops. The sequence continues at coordinate 7,712 of JASSUY010036912.1, read as the reverse complement.
TTTAAAAAGGATGAAAAAGAGAGTGGGAACGTGAGACTTCTGTTTGGAATAAGGCAGAGTGTATTTCCAGCATCCTCACATCATCACAGCAATCCAAACACAGAAATAACATCACTATGTGAATTTGCAAGAAAAATTGCTCAGCTATTTAGCAATAAAATCTCCAGTTTTATTGCTAAATCAGTCTCCAACAGTCACTCTGAAAGCAGTGTAAACATTTAACACAAGATTGTTCAACAAAGACAATCAAAAATATATCAGTTATTTTTTTAACTGAAAGGGAAGGCTCACATCCTTTCACTGAACGCATGTCTGCACAGATCACCATCAGCTCCTATTCATTGGATACTTTTAGCTATTTGCATTAATTCCTGTCACTTGGGTCTTACTTGCCTAGCCATTGTGATAGCTTTGTTCTACATGCTTTGATTTAACTGAGTTCTGGGTCTTTTTTGGAAGTACAGGACACATTATTTTCTGGTCCTCTATTGTACACCCAGCATCCTATACCCGCACCTGCATACAGCCCTCTCTGGCAGCCCACCTCTCATTCTTTCTTCACAAGAGGGTCACCAGAAGAGTTACTGCCCTGGCTCCACCGCTGGATCACTTGTCAATCATGTGCACATCATATAACCTCTCCTTGCCTTTTAAAGCTGTGAAGCTGCCTCAGTCCTGGTGGGATGAGCCTAGCAGCGAGGATTTGCTCTTCAGCATTTGCTTTCCCCTCTTGTAAACTGAGCATCACAATACTTGCCTAGATCAAAGGGGGTACAGGGAAAATTAAATAATTAATGTATGTAAATCACTTTGAAATATGAAAGGTGCAATGTAAGTACAAAGTACTAACAAAAAAACCCACCCAAAACAACACCCCCACCACCCCCACTCCCCTCCCCCCCCCGAGGCTGGCTACTGATGTAAGTCTCCAGTTTATCCTGGTAGAAATGCATGAAATCAAAATAATTGCCACTTACCAATGAAGAATTAGGTTATGCCAAGCCCTAAAACAACTAGGCAGGGGACCAAGAGCCTTGCCTCCTCCTGTGGCTGAGTTAGGGCACCTGTATGAACAAGAAGGAGCTGAAAGTGTGCCCACAACAGGGATTTGGAAGGGAAGGCACTTCCTGCATCACCGGATCATCTCAAGCAGCCATGTCAAATGGTGCAATTCAAAAATTGATGTGTCTTACAGCAAGCTATGTTTCTTGCTATTCCCCAGCCTTGCTGCTCTCATGGTTAGAAACCTTCCTCTGGCTTCCAGGCTAAATGTATTCATGGCCATTTGTATCCATTTGTCCTTGTGCCAACATTGTTTTAAGTTTAACACAAGGTATTTATAAGCCAATCATGTCCTCTCTAACCTTTAATGTTGTTAGGCTGAACAAGGCAATACCTTTCAGTTTCCTGTTGTTAAGCAGGGTCTCCAGCCCTCCACCAAGCACCCTACCAGCACTTAGCTACTCTTGTTCCAGTTATAATTCATCTTTCTCGAATACAGAAATAAAGCTGTATGCAGCCCCTCATGGGCTCCACCAGTACTTGTTCTCCATCATTGATACCTTTCATGCCGGTATTGGAAATACTTGGTACAGCCTGGATCACATTTGCCTTTTTCCATGTCCATGCTATGCTACCATTTCATAGTAATCCTGTGACCAGGCAGGGCGTTTGAGACTTTTTATTTTCCCAGAGAAACTCTGACACTTCTGCCTTACGTGCCAAACCTTACATTTGGCACAATTGAATTTCATCCTATTCCCATTGTTCCCACCCTCAAGGTCACACAGTTCTTCCTGTTTGATAGGCTGGGCCTCTTTTGTATTGACAAGCACTCGCATGTCTGTGTCATCAGGAAATTTCACGATGCACTCCTCCCTCCTTTGTGTGACAGGCAAATATTAACTAAAAGCAGTCCCCAAGCAGCCCTCAGACATTTCCACTAGCAACTGCATTCCAGATCTGCTTTCAGCACATCTTGCCTTCATCTCCCCTCCTGCTACGTCTCACCTATCTTGAGGCATGGTTGAGGTTCTTCCAGAAGGAAAGATGATGCAAGTCCATATGGCTTGCCGGACATAGCCAGTGCTTTAGAAGTGTTTGTGTTCCCTTGGGGACATTGCAAAAGAGAGTCAGAGAAGTTGCAAAGCACTGACATTTCATAACAATGCTAAGCCAAAAAAATATAATACTCAGGGTAACTTTGGATGGGAGGGAATATTCTTCAACATCTGGTGGAGCACATGCAATAATTCTGGCAGTGCAGAAAGCCCCGTGTCCTCAAGAACCCTTTCACATAAAAGGTTTGAGAAAACGGAGTACACAAAGCCATGCTGTTATTGCTGATCAGAGGGAAACCGAGGCCAAGGAGAGGTGGAGTGCAGAGACAAGGGCTGGGTGGCTGTTTCAGGGAAGAGGTGGGCAGATGTCAGGAGTTCCAAATCTGCTGTCACTCAGTTCTGACCTGAGCCTCAGGCCTCTGTTTTGCCTCAGATAAAGAGCAGGCAGCTTTGGTCTTTTACAGAGATGAGTTATAGATGGTTTACATCAATGCAACAATGCAGAAAGAAAAGGAATACTGGTTTCTGGGAGCAAACAGTTCTTTGTGAGGCTGAAGAATATAGCCCAGTGTCTGGTCAGCCCTATACTTACTGAGGCAAACTTAGGAGGAGACTGGAAGAAATTAACCCCCATATACTTAGGTCTTCTGTCTCCAGGGAAAACCATGGGGTCCATTTTCAACACAGCCAAGAGGTAGGGGCAAATCTTGGCCACACAACACTGAGGTTAGGAACAAACTTTTACTGGGCTGGAGACAGTCAAAGTGCTTCAGGGCTCCAGGAGTGACTCTGAGGAAAGCCACCACTTACGGTGGAGCCCGGTTGGGGGAAAGTCACAACCACTTGTATTTGGAAGACACAGAGATCTTCAGCAAATTCCAGCTGGTGCCTTCAAGAAGACCCAAATGTGGGCTTTGAGCAACTGTGCCTGTGAGTACATCAGACCCTGAAGTATGGCTGTAGCAGTGAATAATGCACTGAAACTACCCAGGTGCCAGCATGGCACCTTGAGCCAGCTGCAGAAACAAAGGCCTAAGTGTCTGTAACTGTCGTAAAGTCTGAGAAATGATATACATATACATATGCATACGTACCACCAAGTTTCTCCTGGATCTTTGGATAGAGCACCTTATTAGAGCTGCCAGTAGCATTACACCAACTTAGAAGCACTTTTTTTCATGTACCTCTTGAGAAAAAGGCTTTTTTAGGTCTATAACAAAGCATCAACTGCATGGGACAAGCTGAGCATGTGTGGCACCCATTGCTGTGAGGGAGACCTCCTTGACTCCTGTGCCAACTGATCTCTCCATCCTAGCTGTGAGTCCCACTCATGCAGTCAGAGCTTGGGAGTCAGTACTGAGCAAAGCCAGAGCTTAGACAGACTTTAAGTATCATCTGCCACCTGGAAGAATTTCTCACAGCCCATCCTGCCACTTTCTGTGGGCTAGGAGCTCTGTGTTTGGGGTGTGTGAAAGAAATGGAGAGCTGAACCATGAGAGGCATGTCTTGCTTTTCTTTTTCATCCCATCCTCACCCTGTACAAAGACAGCAGGTTCCTATGCCCAAAGCCCTTAGCTGGGCTTCCTCTTTGCTTCCTAACCCTCCTTGGGCTGCAAGTACCAGTGAGGGGCTGCCTGCTGGGATGGGGAAGAGGCACCTGCACTTTCTCCAAGGTGGAGATCAGCAGCCCATGAGGGCAATGCTGCTGCCAGCTGTATTGGCCATGCCCCCAGGTGGAGCTGCCTTTGGAGAAGAACCTCAGAGGGGCTGGTTAGTTTTCCCTGGAAGGAGTTTTGGTCTAATTCAGCTTTGTTGCCTGCTGAATCAGAGACGTGGGCACAGGCACTCCCTTTGGCAGGCAGTATGTGCTGTTGGGACCCCTGAGCATTGCCTTCACTTGGAAATAGTGAGACCAGAGCCTTTAAATGCAAAGAAATTGTGTTATGAGATCAGTGAAATGATTATTAACAGGACTGATTCATATCAGGGTGTGAATGATGGATGTGGCTGCAGCAATGCTGCTGCAGAAACTTCTTTCTTCATCTTGCGGGGTCATGCTCCTTTATTTTATCCCTCTCATTAGTGAGAAGTGAGAGCATGACCTTTTGCCTTTTCCTTTGCTGCCTGCAGTGCTTGTGTCCTGGCAGGTTTCCTGGCACTCCTGCATATTGTCTAAGGTGGCAGCTTGAGCCCTGCACGTGTGTGTGTGTGTGCATGTGTGAGTATGTATGTGTTCCCATGAGCACATGCATGGAACAGGCCTAATTGTTATCCTCGAACATGAGTAAGAGGATTTGCCTCTGTTTAACTAAGTAATAATTGACACCTGGTGGGAAGGTCTAACAGCTATAGCATCTCATTAACGTATTTTGACAGACAATATCCTTTTCGAACATACTTTGAAGAAGGAGGACCAGCTTTGGAAAGGACATAGAGTGTTTGTAAGCTAGTCATCCCTTGTTTTCAAACTCCTTAACTCTGCTCAGTGAAATGCAAAGGGCTCTGGGCTGGTATAAAGTACTTGCCAAAGCATGGTAATGTATACACCAAGCTGCAGCAGTTAGCTCCACTTTCCTGTTGTATCACAGCTTCTCGCCTCTTTTTGCTCCCTCTCAATTTTGAGGGACTGTCAGCTGTAGCTTGTAAGGACTCTCTCCAGGCCTCATGCAGAAACATAATAAAATATGACTTCCACATTCCATGCCAACGAACCTGCCCTGGGAGTAGAAGGCAAGACAAAAGCAGTCAGATCATCATAGACAGCTTAACTACTGGGAAGTTTTCTATAGGAGACCCCAGTAAATTCCAGGCCACCATCTGGATTCAGGGAAGAACAGCTGAAGGTGAGGAGCTCCAGACACAGGGCACCGAAGTATGCTTTAGCAAAAACTATAAAGCAGTTATTGTGGACACATTGCAAGACACGATTTATTTCTAAAATAAATCTAAGTAAACCTAATCTAAACAAAGACCTGATTTCTTTTGTATGCACAGATTTACCTCATGGTAAGATGTGACGGCTAGAGGGAAAAGGCAAATGCACAGCCTTTGAGTGAGGAGTAATCTGACATAAGACAACTCTAATTCTTCCCACATATCTCATCCCATGCAACTAAATTGAAGAATTTTACACCTTATCCCTAGTATTGCCAAAAAGGCACATGGAACACGCACGAAGAATAATGTGGGTTAGATGGTTCCTCTGCACATCAGCTGGCTCAAGCCAGCGCTCACAGCAGAGCCTACAGGCACACAAAAGGATGTGAACTGGCCTCAAACGTGTGTTGAAAACAAGCCTCACCTCCAGATGACCTGAGCATAAAAAATGGCTGTGTCAGAAGCCAGCCTGAATTGCGTGTGTCATACCCATTTCTAATTTGCCTTGCCTTTCATGTAATTGCACTTTCAAAAGCTAGATGCTATTATAACCCATTGTCAGTGGGCATGAGTCTCTAGAAATCACAGCGACTGAATTCAAAACTCTGCTATCAGGGACAATCCTGTCATTTATTTTAAAGGGGAACCCTCGGTTTAGCAGAGCACTGTGTGCTGAGTATGGCTACTCAACTGTGTATTGGTGCTGCTCTGTGGTCCATGACTTGCTATGGGGTGAAGGGAGCAGGGAAGAAGGAGTGAGGATGAGGCTTCTCTGTAGCCCAGACTGACTTGGCAAATGAGTGGACCTTTGACTGGCTGCAGCACATTTGGCTCCCTCTTGGCCTCAGCCATGGTGCTGGGGGTGGTATCTCTGAGGGGATCCTTTGGTCAGCAGTCTTTTGTCTTGTGGAGTGGCTCCTTGGGCAAAGGGAGCCAAATGCCCCACAGTCCTTGGGGCAATGCTGCAAGCCCTGTCCAAGGCTTTGTTTCTTACTAATTTTGCTGCTCTGTATTTGTGAGCTGCAACCCTGTGATTGGCACTTGGGTGGACTGCTGATGCCTTGAAGAAATATCTCTGTGAATGTGATTATGTGTGAGTGTGCATTTGTGTGCCTGTGGGGGTTCAATTGCGCCAAACACACTTTATTTCCAGTGTAAAAATTGCAATGGAGAAAAACCTGAGGTTTCTGGAGTCCCATGCAATGCTCTATGTCCTTGCGGGTAGGAGAAGGAATAGGAAAGACTGTGTCATTGCAAAGCTGCAGCCCAGATCTTGCCATTTCTATGTCTGACGATGTGTGTGTTGTTTAACTTGCTGTCATCGTCACCCGGTTTGCGCTGCCTTTTGGCAAAGGGAGGAACAAGAGCAGGCAATGTTTTACAGAGGACAGTATCTGGCTATGGAAAAGCTGTGCAACATGACTCATTTTGTGTAAAGGACAAGAAATTACAACTGCGTGCCACATGAAAGATGGTAGCTGGGCTTGAATCAAAAAACATCCTCATCCAGGAAGGGTATTCGAGCATGTGCTTAATTTAAGAACATACTTAATCGGGGCCTTTGGGCATAAAAGGGTAATGATTATTCTTGTGTTGCTGAGAAAATCCAAGTGACGTCTGGAAGATGTATTACTGAAGAAAAAATTAGTGTTATTTCAGTGTCCTCGTTTAATCTTTCAATTTCTAAAAAAGTAATTCTTTTAATTTGTCACTGCTTGCCAGTGCTGTGAATTCCTTCACAGCTGCTTTACACTTGATTGTTAATGCCAAGTGGAATCAGCAAATACGATCTGGTTCAGATAATAATTATGGAAGATCAATCCTGCATCTGCCTCTTTTTTCTGTCCCCATTAAACTTCCCAGAATGTAAGATGTGCATATTTGACTTTGCAGGGAGAGATAGCCACAGTAAAAGAACCTTATTCCCTCTTGTACACATTATTTAATCATTTCAAAGCAACAACATCCATTCTCCATTTTTTTTTCAGAGTATTTGGCCACTATTTTTTCCTCTATGTATTCCTGCAGAGATTAGACATAGTGTGTGTGATTTTAAGTGTGCAATCTATTGGGGATTATTAAATTTTATGAAAAGTGACTGTCTTTATTAGCAACTGGTCAGCATCAGGGACCAAGTTAGGAAAGCTAAGGCCCACTTAGAATTAAACTTGGCTAGGGATGTTAAAGATAACAGGCAGGGATTCTATAGGTACATTGCAAATGAAAGACAGACTAGGGACAACGTGGGCCCCTAAGGAAGCTATTGGGAGAACTGGCTACCCTAGATTTGTAAAAGGCTGAGGTTCTTAGTGACTTCTTTGCCTCGGTCTTCACCGGCAAATGCTCTGACCGCACCACCCAAGTCCTGGAAGGCAGATGCAGGGACAGTGTGAACCAAGACTCTGGGCCCACTGTAGGAGAGGATCAGGTTCAAGACCATCTTAGGAACCTGAATGTATACAAGTCCATGGGACCTGATGAAATACATCTGTGGGTCCTGAAGGAGCTGACAGATGAAGTTGCTAAGCCACTGTCCATCATATTTGAAAAATTATGGCAGTAAGGAGAGGTTCCCAATGACTGGAAAAAGGGAAATATAACCCCCATTTTCAAGAAGGGGAAAATGGATGAGCCCGGGAACTGCAGAGCAGTCAGCCTCACCTCTGTGCCTGGCAAAATCTTGGAGCAGATTCTCCTAGAAGGCATGCTAAGACACATGAAAAACAACAAGGTGCTTGGTGACAGCCAGCATGGCTTCACTAAGGGGAAATCCTG
>JASSUY010036911.1:0-26989 GCA_032466535.1 Forpus xanthops | reverse complement strand
GTGTCGGCGCTGTGCCTGGCGTGGTACGGGCTGAGCGCGGGCGGGAACGTGGTGAACAAACTGCTGCTCGGCGGCTTCCCGCGGCCCGTCACCGTCTCCTTGTTCCACATCCTGGGGCTCTGCGGGCTGCTGCCGCCGCTGCTGCGCGCATGGCGGGTGCCGCCCGCCGGCCCGGCCCAGCTGCCGCCCCGCGCCTACCCGCGCTACATCCTCCCGCTCGCCTTCGGCAAGTACTTCGCGTCCGTGTCCGCGCACGTCTCGCTCTGGAGGGTCCCGGTCTCCTACGCGCATACAGGTGAGGGCCGGGGGGGGTTCATGTGCCCGGAGTGCCCGGTGCGGTGTCCCACGGCAGCAGGCACCGGCCAGCGAGTGCCTGGCACAGCAGCAGGAGGAGCCCCAGCTGAGGTTGTGGCTTAGCGGGACTGACCCCGGGCCCTCGTCCATCCCCACTGCTCCCCCTCTGCTGATGGGGTCGCTGGGGTTGGCCCGAGCTTCGCATCCCCACCAGTGTTCTCTTTCCTCCCCAGTCAAAGCAACGATGCCAATATGGGTGGTGCTTCTGTCGCGGATCATTATGAAGGAGAAGCAGACGACGAAGGTGCGGACGGGTTTCTGTGGGTTCTCCTGGTGCTGCTTGTGCTGTGCTCTGCTTCAGGGGATCGGAAAGTGGGGCGAGTTTTGGGATGGAGATGGGATAAACCACATTGTCCATCCAAAGTTTGCTGCGGGAGCCATCTCTAGAATCAGGACATCATAGAATCCCACCCTGGTTCGGGTTGGAAGGGAACTTAAAGGTCCTCCAGCTCCAACCCCTGCCATGCGCAGGGACACCTTCCACTGGAGCAGAGTGCTCCAAGCCACGTCCAGCCTGGCCTTGAACACTGCAGGGATGGGGCAGCCACAGCTCTGTGCACTGTGTGCCAGCGCCTCAGCACCCGCAGAAGTTCCATGAAATAAAAGTCGACCCCTGGTTCTGTCACGCGATTCTTCCTTCTCCTTTCCCCACCCCCATCAGCGTTCCGTATAAACTGCCAATGAAAATCCATAGGTGTAAGGTGCTCCTCTCTGTTCCTCTTCCAGGTGTACTTGTCTCTGATCCCCATAATAACGGGTGTCCTGTTGGCCACCGTCACAGAGCTCTCCTTTGACATGTGGGGGCTCATCAGCGCACTTGCTGCTACGCTGTGTTTCTCACTTCAGAACATCTTCTCGAAGAAGGTGAGGGCTTTGCTGTTCATCGCATGGGGCAGCAGCCTTTAGCAGGACAGAGTTACTGTGTTGTCCAGTCCATGTATCTCCTTAAGTTAACTCTACAGGCGAAGGAGCCGCAGGTAACAGCTGGCTGTTTTGTCTGCCTGTTCTCTACAGCTCTGTAGAACCTGTCAAAGCTGTTACACTGAAAATAAGGCAGAACTCAGAGTTTCCTGAGCCATCCCTTTACTCCATGTCTGCTTCTCTTTAGTAATCCTTATAGGAAACTCCTACTGCAGCAGTATTTAATTCTTTTCATCGTTTATCTGTCATCTAAAGCTGTCACTGTTACCCAGCTCCTGAATCTCTGCTGATAACCTGGGTGGTAGCTGAGGAAAGGCTAACATCATGTTTAATGATGGTTTTTGTTAGGTGCTAAGAGATTCCCGAATACATCATCTGCGGTTGCTGAACATACTCGGGTGCCATGCTGTGTTCTTCATGATCCCAACGTGGGTTTTGGTAGATCTTTCTTCCTTCTTAGTAGAGAATGACTTGGTAAGTGTTGTATTTGGGAAGCTGGTCCCTATTGAGAAAGAGAAGAGGAAAAGGAAACAAAACCAACACACAACATCACTCAACCAGAGAAAGTGCCCTTAAAGGGTTCTGGTGTAGTTCCTCCTCAGCATGGAAGGAACTGTTGTGAAACACTTGTTTCACCAAAGAGAAAATGTGCATTGTGTCCACTGTAAGGATTCACATCAGGGTTAGAGGCAGCTTACGTTGTGATGTAAATCTTGGTAATCAGTAGCTGTTGAGAGGAACAAATGCACCTGAGTGGGTGTCACAGTGATGCGGAGAGGTCCTTTGAAGTCAGGAGCTGTGTAATGTAACGTACTCGGGTGCCTCTTTAGAGTGAAGTTGCAGACATTCTTCTACTGACTCCGTTGCTTTTGTGTTTCTTCATCTGTTATCTGTAACCTGAGTTAACTTTTCCCTTGTAATGTTTGTCTTTATAACAGAGCACAATGTCTCACTGGTCCTGGACCTTGATGCTGCTTATTATCAGTGGATTCTGTAACTTTGCCCAGAACGTCATTGCCTTCAGTATCTTGAACTTGATCAGCCCACTAAGTTACTCAGTTGCAAATGCCACCAAACGAATCATGGTCATCACAGTGTCCCTTATAATGCTTCGCAATCCGGTTACGAGCACCAACGTCCTTGGGATGATGACAGCCATCCTGGGGGTCTTCTTGTATAACAAGGTAAGGGGGTTTATCAGGAAACTCACTTGACACAGTCCAGTAGCTTCAGGTTCTTTTTTGTACCACAAGTAACTTGCTAGCAGAGCAAACAGAATGTGGGCCATAAGACTTCATTGCAAGGAGATCTGTGTGTCACCAAAGCAAAGCATGCGGGTGTGTGGGTGAGGCCAGCTGCCGGGCCCCTGACTGTGAATTTTGTCTTCAGATTCTCCTGACAAATGAAGATTGTGAAGTAACATACTCAAAACTCTTCAGCAAAAGAGCAGCTTACTGATTTGGCTTGTGAGAGGAGCGAGGTTTTTGCTAGAAGTCACTACTAGACCCATAATAGGATGGGGAGTAGTGCAATTGTAAAACCAGATGCTTTCTGCTAGGTGTATGTTAGGTGGTGTCTGAGAAAAACGTTGCTTCTTTCTTTCCTAGACAAAATACGATGCAAACCAAGAAGCAAAGAAGCAGTTACTTCCAGTTACAACTGGAGACCTTGTGAACCTAGACCGGCATCGGAACACTCCTGAGAAGTCTCAGAACGGACTTGCTGCATTTGCACCACATGGAGACTATCAGTATGGTCGAACCAATATCCTAACAGACCACTTCCAGTATAACCGGCAAACCTATCCAACTACCTATAACTTAAATCGTTTTGATATATAGAGTCCTGGCAGACAGGTATAGACTGTGATATCCGAGTGTCCCCAGCATTATCAGAAACTTTTTAGTACATCCATGAATGTAAAGCCATTTTATTGTACAGGTTTCGCAGAAGGGAAGCTGCATGTGTAGTGAAAGCGGTACAGACCTTCAGCTTCTGCTGAGCAGAGCTTGAACATGGAACAGCTCCACCTGACACTGGAACTAAACACGCGGTGTAGCTCTTGTACAGAGATCCTGGTGAATGCACGTATGTAACTTCAGAGTAAAATACCTGCTGTTGCTGCTCCTCAGAGCCTGTCAACTGATGATTCTTTTGGCAGCTGAATTCTGGCCAGTATCGTCTTCCCATGCTGGTAACGTCACCTTTAATTTGTTCTCTGATACGTTTTAGTGATCCTTTTAATGAAACTTTCAAACCCAAGTGGAACTTCTGGTTATCAGGATTTGTCTGTTTGAGGAGGATCGACTTAGTTGCAGGTAGGGTAGGCCTGATTTCATCTTGAGCAACTACCAAACTTCACATGGGTATTAACTACTGCACCTCTGCCTTCTGCTTTTGATGATGACCCAGAAGCGTTTCTGAAAGCGTTGGCAGTAGAACGGTTGATCTCTTCAGAAAGCAAGCTCGAGGCACAGAATTCCCTAAAATCACAGTTGTCCCACTCACTGTAGGTAACCAACAGAGCGTAAATTCATCATTGTCTCCTGAATAACGTCATCCTGTAACTTCAAAACTTGCTCTTGGCAATACAGAAAACGCCTTCACAAATAAAGTGTTTGGAATAAGATGATTTATTTTTTTAATTGCTTCATACCTTACAAAACTCTCTTGTTGCTTTAGAAATTGAAAGGTTTAAGGTGTTTTCTTCATGAGTTATGTTCTCTTATATGCTTCATGTATTATGAACGCATTCATTTGAATCATCATTTGAGTTGTTCCTTTTGTCTCCTTTAGCCCCTGCTTGTTAAGTTCCTTAACTACTGCTGTTGGAGTTGCTGTGTGCATTTAGCCTGACTTCCATTTTCCACTGAAAGAAGTTAAATTGTGTGTCCTGCAACTCCCCTAGCTCAGATAGTAACTTATTAAAAAACAAACATTTAAATCAGCATTAGAGTTAATTTATGGTTAGGAAGAACTGATTCAGTTAGAAATGAATTCTAGACAAGTTGATTGTTGTGTGTCAGGTGCTGCATTTGTGCATGAAAGGAATAAAAGCAGGTGACGGGTTTCACTGAATCAGGTTGTTACTGTTAGTGCTTTAGCAAAAGAAGATTTTAGGGCCTTCTGATCAGAAAAGCTGTTGTACAGTGAGAGTTTGGGCAGCATTAAGTACTATGTTTGTACTAGAGAGTTACCAGACACCAGCGACAAAACGTAGGGTGTTGTACAGAGCACTCCATCTATTTATTGCTTTAAAAGTTTTCATGATGTAAGATGATGATTTGGCTCTTTTCTGGATAATAAAGAATTTATTTTTAAGTGCAGAGTCAATCTTATTCTTTTGGCTGACTGTGGAGGTAATTATGGAACCTGCTTTCCACCACACAGTCCAAAAGAGGAAGCGATCCTTTCTGAACCATCAGAGGTGGGTTGCACGTGCTGCTGATGTCTGTGAGCAGAACCTCCTTCACTCGATTGGTGTTGTGTCTCTTTGTGTGAGCTTAGAACTTGGGCTTTAGTTTAGGAAATCAAAACAAATGTTTATTCCCTAACCCAGGTTAACAAGGACAGGATAATGAGGAAAATCATTCTTACAGATTAAACTTCTTTTGCCTGTTCCAGTGTTGATTTATATATAATTTCTTTTTAATAAGGAGAAGTGCAAAATGTGTATTTTTAAGGCTCTCTTCCCAATATTTAAGTGCTTTTACATAAGTGCAGAAAGGATTGTATGGACTTAGGGTTTGGATTTGGTTCTGGCTCTGCAAAAGACTGATTTGAGGACAAGATATTTAGTCTGAGGTTTTTAAGAGGGCTGAAGTTCTCCCACTGCTTGCAAAGAGTGCGAGCTGTAAACTCCTGAACTGCAGACACTTAATTGTCTTCTTTGTGCCTCTGTTTCCCATTTGGAAAGTGGAGATGGTTCTTCCTACTTCACAGTGGGGTGAAACACCAGAAGCAAGCAGCAGTGAGGGTCCCAGGGATGTAGAGGCATCCTCCGAGTTCATCTGTGCATTTTCTGGTATGTCTGTCGCTGTACTGCTTTCAGACAACATGAACTGTTAGATGGAATAAAGCTCCATGTACTTTAGTCACAGAGCAGAGGCTTCATTAATACATTTAGATGACTTCCTGTTAAAAGAACATAACCAGATCTCTTTTGCAAGAGGAAAAGAGAAAGCTTGTACTCACTGCACATGCAGGGCAAAAAGGGACTGACCCAAAATGAGAATATCATCTGTTTAAGGCCTGAAGAGTGAATCTCTTCCCTGGAGCTTGCCTAACAGTGTGCACGCTCTTCTAGCCCAGGTCTGTGGTCAACGGGTCATTTTGGGTAGAGGAACATGTAATTAAGACGGTTATGTGAATGGGTTCCAAGAGGTGGTTTAGCTGAGTACCTCGGTCTGAGTCCTTAAGCAATATTGCCTACATCCAGGTGAGGGAAGTTTCTGATACTGTTGTAATATATATTTTAATCTTGGCCTGCTGTGAGGTTTTGTTTGGCAAGGTGGAATGTTTGTTTTAACATGGTTTGTAAATTAATGCATATTTAACTCTGTACATAGGTCTGTAGAAAGTATGGAATCACTGGAATAAAAAAGGGTGTATGTAGACAATGGTGTATAATGACCCTGTTATTAAGTCAAGGTGAAGCGGGTCGGTTCGGGTGTTTCACTTGCAGGAAGCTTTGGGAGTGCCAAATGGTGGTGGTAATGGCTTTTGCATGAGAAATCAGATTAATATCATGTTGTACCGGTGTGATCCATTACCAGATGGTTCCGTAGGCTTGAAACTGCCATGGCTTGGATGCCGTACCTACGACACTAGTCACTGCTGTGTATCCTTAGAAATGGTTTGATTTCCATGATGAGTTCCTAACGTACATGCAAATTGTCCTGGGTGCAGCAGCAGAAGTCATTTTTCTCCTTGTAGCTGGTGCTGTGCTGTGGTTTTGACTTTTGGCCTGGGAACGGCGCTGATAACACCAATGTTTCCAGTTGTTGCAGTAATGTTTGGTCTGACCAAGGACTTTCTGAGTCTGCCACAGAGGAGAGGGAGCCGGGAGGAAGCAGAGACAGGACACCTGACCCAAACTGACCAAAGAGGTATTCCATGCCACAGCACGTCATGCCCAGGATGTAAAAACTGAGGGCAGGTACCTGGAAGGGTTAGTTCATGGCTCAGTTGTCAGGTGGTGAGCGGTTGTATTCTCTTGTTATTTCCCCTGTCATTATTATTGGTGGTAGCAGCAGTGGTTTGTGTTATACCTCAGTTACTGAACTGCTCTTATCTCAACACATGGGAGTTGCATTCTTTCGATTCCCCTCCCCATCCACTTCGGGAGTGAGCGAACAGCGAGAGAGGCTTAAACCACCACATTGCAAGTGAGAAATTCTTCCCAAACCGGTCCTGGAGAGCTGTGGAAATGACAGTGCAGAGGAAACCGATGTCTCCCCACTGCTTCTGGGTTTGCTGTTGTAAGTACTTGGTGCTCGAGAGGTCTTCAAACTATCTCCCTCACCGACTGGGTTTTAGCGTGCAGTAGTGATGAGAGCATCTTCATCACCTGGTAACATGCTTGTGGTTTTAGTGCTAACTGAAACTGAGGAACTGCAGGCGGACAGTGATTTGTCACAATGGCCTTGGTCATTTGGGGTCGAGTCGCGATGATTCCCGAATCCCCACTGAGACTTTTGGTTTCCACTCCTGTGTTGGAACCCGCGTTTGTGATGTAGCTTTTGGCCTGGTAGCTCTTTGTGGGCAAGGTGCAATGTAAATAAAGGGCCGCTTTTGTTGTCCCAACCATGGTGTCCTTTTCAGCACTGTGTCACATCGGAAGCATTTTTAGCTGCGATCGTCGAGGTCTCTTCCAGCCTCGTTGATTCTTCGCGCTGGGGGTAAGTGGGTAAAATGCTGAGGGGCGGCTGGGGGATGCACTCACGTTAAGGGGATGTGCGGTAGCACCAGCACCCACCGCTTGCTTTGCTGCTGTTTGAGGCTCGCACACGGCTGCAATGGCCTTTCCCTCGCGGTAAAGGACGCGTTTAACGCCCGATGCCCTCGGCTCCTCCCGCCGCGGCACCCTCCGTCCGTGTGGGAACAGCCGTACGCGCGCCGTTTCCATAGCGCCGGGGCCGTAAAGCGCGGCCGCGCGTACCGCCTGGCGCTGCGCGGCACTTCCGTCCGGTGCGGCCTAGCGGCGGTGGCGGCCTGGCGGCGCCCGTTGTCCCGCAGCCATGGAGATGCCGCTGCCGCCCGACGGTGAGCGCGGCCCCGGGGGGAGCGGGGGTGCGGGGAGGGCTGCGGTCCGCGGCGGGGCTGACGGCGCTGTGTCCCCGCAGACCAGGAGCTGCGGAATGTCATCGACAAGCTGGCGCAGTTCGTGGCGCGGAACGGGCCCGAGTTCGAGAAGATGACGATGGAGAAGCAGAAGGAGAACCCCAAATTCTCCTTCCTCTTCGGGGGCGACTTCTACGGTTACTACAAGTACAAGCTGGCCCTGGAGCAGCAGCAGCGTGAGTGGGGGCCGCGGCGGGCTCGGCTCCTCCGGTGCGCGGCCCCGGCCGGTGGCGCCGCTTTGTGCCCTCCTCGGCCTCGCAGTATCTCTCAGCCGCTTCCCGTCCTCTGAGCGCCGCCGGGGCGGATGGCTGAGCCCTGCTCACGGCTCCCGATGCCCCCCGCCTGCGGTGCGGGCCTGGCCGGCCGCAGGCACCGGCTGCGCCGAGTTCAGCTCCCGCAGGGCCCTCGAGAGCCGGGTGTTGAGCGCGGGGGCTGCTCGTGTGTCGGAGTCATTCCCCTCGCAGCTGCCGAGGGGTTACTCATCCTCCTCTTCCGCATTGTCCACCCTCAGCTGTACGGCTCTGAGTTTGCCTTAAGCAGTTACATAAAGAGCAAGGGTCTGTTTTGGAACCACCGAGGTTTTCACGTGGGCTGACGGTAGCAGGTTTCTCTGCGAGGGTTACTTTACGAGTTTACTTTGTCTGATAGTGTTGTGCAAGCAAAGTCAAGATATCGAGGCCACCGCGCAGATCCAGCCACTGCCACAGCCGTCTCTCCCACCGGCTGCGCCTATCCCAGCTCCTCAGGGCACTCCTTCCGTGGAAGAGCTTATCCAGCAGAGTCAGTGGAACCTGCAGCAGCAGGAGCAGCATCTCCTTGCGATGAGACAGGTTGGTTGAAGGGAAGAGCTCCCCTGGTTCATGGAGACTGCAGTGGCTGTACAGATGAGGAGCGAAGGGGAAGGGAAGGTTTCCTTCTGATTAGTGGTGACTGCTTCGTGTGCTGGGGAGAAGGAGCCTTGCTTTGCTTATTTGTGTTCTGTGGCAGCTGCCATCATCTCCTTGGAACGGATCTGTCTCATGCACTAGCAAAATCCGTCTTTGATTAAAGCAGTTTATTTACTGTACAGAAAACCTTGGTGGGTTTGCAAAGTGGAATAAATGGTGCCTGCTTTAATCTTTCTTAATGCTGCAGGTTGCTGGGAACTGCAGGATGTTCCAGCTTGTCATATTCTAAGGTGGATGCTGACAATGGGTAGGAGGGGACTGCATGCTTTGAGCTAATGGGGTTTTGCAGGAGGTGTTCTGCTGTTAAAACTGCAGGGTGGACATGAACTGGACTTTCCCTGAAGAATGAGGAGAGTGTTTTTTTCTTAAAACCAGATAACCTGGCACATGTATGGGTGTCTTTGAGCTAGCTACATGTGGCTGAGAGGACAGTGACACAGCAGCATAGTTCCTGAAAAGCATTGGATGGAACGTAATTGTGTCTTACTTTATCCTACTTTTTGTTTCAGGAACAAGTAACATCAGCAGTAGCTCTTGCAATTGAGCAACAAATGCAGAAAGTTTTGGAGGAAACCCAGTTAGATATGAATGAGTTTGACAACTTGTTGCAGCCAATAATTGACACTTGTACAAAAGATGCCATCTCAGTAAGTGACCTCCATCTGGACAGTGACTGTGGTTGTGCATTAAGCGTAACATGAATTTTGAGGTTGTGTAGTTTATTGTTGTGTTGTGTGGTCGGTGAGATTATGGCTGTTACTTGAAAACTTCCTCTTGCAGTTATTTCAGAGTTCTAGGAAGTCTGTATGGTGTGAATGCATTAGATTAACTTACAGTATTTACATGTGCTTTTCAAAGGCTGGCAAGAATTGGATGTTCAGTAATGCAAAGTCTCCTGCACACTGCGAGCTGATGGCTGGGCACCTGCGGAACCGCATCACAGCAGAAGGAGCTCACTTTGAGCTTCGGTTGCATCTCATCTATTTAATCAATGATGTATTGCATCACTGGTAAGGCTTCACTGTGGGTTTCGGTTTGCTGTTCTGATGAATCTGGTGAAACTCTCTGTTAGGTTGGTAGTTTGACTAGTCACTTTTTATATTTCATCTTAGCAGCTGTTTTGAGATATCCATAGCTGGCACAAAGACCTAGTGCTTTAATAATGGAATTCAGCTTTTATGTATGTGTTTTTCCTCCGGACAAGACTTACAGTAAAAATGTAAAGGAGAGACCTCTCTATTTTATGACTGTTACTTTTAGTAGAGCAGGAGCTGAGATGAATTCGGTGTTACGATGCTCTGAGTGTGTCAGTGAAAGGCAGTAACTCTTCTCTTCCCATGCCTTTTTTGAAGCCAGCGGAAGCAAGCTCGAGATCTCCTGGCTGCTTTGCAGAAGGTGGTGGTGCCTATTTATTGTACAAGTTTCCTAGCAGTGGAGGAGGATAAGCAACAGAAAATTGCCAGGGTGAGTGTCTGAGTTTGGTTTAACCATATGCTTTGCTTGGTTAGGTTACTGCTAGGCAAATTCACAAATATGAGGGCAAAAGAGGACCCCTGAGATTTTTCTAGCCTGATGGTCTTCATAAAGTCTGTTAGAGGATGTGCTTTAATTCATGTTAAATTAGAACTTAAAAGCACCTAGGCTTTATTTAGAAGTTATCATAATGATGAATGCATCTGAATCTTCAGTGGTTCAGAGACAACTGCCAATATCTTGGGGCTCTGACAAAGCTAGAGACATAAAAGTGCTGTGCCTCTATTTTCCTTGTATTGTTCAGCATTTCTGAAAACCTTTCACTCTTGGATTTCTGCAGCTTCTTCAGCTATGGGAGAAAAATGGGTACTTTGATGAGTCAATTATTCAGCAGTTACAGAGCCCGGCTCTTGGACTTGGCCAGTACCAGGTTAGCCACAAAAGTAACCCTTTCCTTATTTGTGGAGCTAGTTTGAAAACAAATTTAGGAAGTGTTTTCCTTTCTTTTTTGAAAGGTAAATATTAATTCTCCTCCCCTCTCCCCTTGAAATAATTTACAAGGGATTACAAAAACAATGTAAAATATAACCCTGTTATAGCAAACATTCACTAACCCATATGCTAATGCAATCCTGGAAAGTCTGTTTGCATTTGTCACTGCTACAGTCATGTGCATCCTTGACAGTGTGTTCTCCTGTTATGGAAATGAATGTTTGGTTAAAAGGGAACTAAAGAAACCATAGCTTCCAATCGGATGCACTAAGCATAAAAATTGTTGTGACAGCAGGAACTATTAGTCTTTAGCATTAATAATGAATGTTGTTGATTTTAGCTGTATTTGCAAGTGAGGCACTAGTATAGCTGGTGGATTCCAGCCTGCAGAGAGTGGTTTGGAAATCTTCACAGTTATGGGATAGGATTGGGCTATTCTGCCTGATTATCCTGCATTCTCATGTGTTTCCTGGGAGAGGGGATCGAGGCCAATGTAGGAGACTCTGAATGAGCAGGTAGGATCACTGGCTTAGGTATGGTGGTAACTTGTTCCTCCTTACTTGATCTGATTTTATCAGGCAAATTTGATCACTGAGTACGCAACAGTCGTGCAGCCTGTACAAGTAGCCTTCCAACAGCAGATCCAGAACCTGAAAACTCAACACGAAGAGTTTGTGAACAGTTTAACGCAGCAGCAGCAGCAGCAAATACAAATACCACCACTGGAGAATGAGGTGAAATCAACCCCCCCACCTCAAGCCTCTGCAGCGGCACCAACCTCGGCACCATCATCTGCTCCAGTTACACAAGCAGGTACTAACCTGTTCCGGAGACCTGTGCAGAAGTTGGTGGGTGGCAACATGGGGAGGTTATTATTCTTTCTTGTTCCTTCTATAGTACTGAGGTGCTGTGCTGGTTTGGGTCAGGCAAAAGCGGAGGCTGGTGCAGTCTTCTTGAATATAAAAGAACCAGGGCCACGGGTGTTAAATGGATCAGAAATCCTCTCTTCCAGTAGTAGATTTCTGTGGAATGCTTACACATCCAGCAGATTTCAGATGGAGCCTGTTGTAGGTGTGCTGGTGTCTTACTAGCTACCCGTGACCTGGGTGCTTATAATAGTCTCCAATTTGTTTCAGATGATGTTAAATCTCAGCTGCCTTTAGCTGGTTCTACAGAATATGACACATCAGGGTCTGGAGTGCAGGATCCTGCCTCTGGTGGACCACGTGGCCCAGGATCTCATGATCAGATTCCTCCAAATAAACCACCCTGGTTTGACCAGCCTCACCCTGTTGCACCATGGGGTCAACAACAGGTAAGAAACGTAGTTCTGAAACAAGGCGAAAGGGTGGCAGAGGTTCAGAGTGACAATCTTGGCTGTGGAAGTTACAAATGCAGATTCAAATGCCAAGCTTTCTCATTCTGAGCTCAGTTAAAGGCCAAGTATAAACTGTACTTCAATTTCCCTATGTACAAACAGAACAATTACAGTCTTGAGTATGGAACTGTTTGGTTCAGTAACAGTTTGGTCTTTTCCTGCCTCTTCTTTGAAGTTGTGTTGTTCAGACAAGTCCTTTCACTTATGCCTGTTGCCTACAGGCTGTGTTTATTTGTATTTATTATTTAAAAAGGGGGAGATTGGTTTCTCTTGCCACCTTAATTTTTGTAGCCTGATGACCAGGCTTCTTTGCTTCCCCACCAGGGACCACCTCATTGTCCTCCGTGGAATAACAACCATGAAGGAATGTGGAACGAGCAGAGAGATCAAGGCTGGAACAATCAGCGAGAGACACCTTGGAACAACCAGCCCGATCCTTCTTGGAACAACCAGTTTGAAGCCCCGTGGAACAACCAGCATGAACAACCTCCATGGGGTGGGGGTCAAAGGGAACCTCCATTTCGAATGCAGCGGCCACCTCACTTCAGAGGCCCATTTCCTCCACATCAGCAACATCCCCAATTCAACCAGCCCCCGCATCCACATAATTTCAACCGCTTTCCACCTCGCTTCATGCAGGATGATTTTCCACCTCGCCATCCCTTTGAAAGGCCTCCTTATCCTCATCGTTTTGATTACCCCCAGGGGGATTTTCCTCAAGGTAAAGTGTGTACCAGGCCAGGTTTTCTTACCTTGCAATGCTGATTGCCGTTACAAAATTACTCAGTGCTTTGGGGTGACAGCTTATCCTTGGTGGACTGTTGTGGTTTTCCTGAGAAATGCTGAGTTTGGGGTTGTGGGAAGCCGTTGCTAACAACTTGGTAGGAAATAAGAGTTGGATGCTTCCTTGCTTTTCGAGTCTTCCTTCCCTAATGGATGCAGATAACTAGAACCCGCCGTTCAAACTCAAGTCAGCAGCTCTACTGGCTCCCCTTTTGTGTCTGTTTCACTTTCAAAATAGTAAGCTTAAAGGTGAGAAGCAACATTTGCTTGTAAATTCAGTTTCCTGCACATGAGGCCACAGATGAGGGCTCTTCAGCTGTGCCTTCCATAGATGGAGGGAGTCAGAGGAGGACAGGCTTGTGCATACGTTCTGTGCCTTTCTTTTATTTTCTCTTTATTTTTACTGAAAAGCTCCAATTATCTGCCTTAACACTGTGTAGCTTCGTAGTGGCAGTGAAAACAGTCCTTAGCTCCAGTTCTCCTCCCTTGTTTGGTTTGATCTCTTGCTGGGACATGGGGTTGTAAAGTGTAGTCAGGGTGCTGCTTGCTTGGCCTGGGTGGCTCTGAGTTGGCAGCGGGCTCCCTTGTGAAGTCCAATGTGTTCTAGTTTCTATTTCACATGCAGAAGCTATGATTATTATGGAATGATCCTCATCAAGGTAAAGGCCAAAGATCACTGTGGACCTGTATAAGCCACCTAAAGAGCAATTCCGTTCTATGCAGGAGTTGCTATCATAAGCTTTAAAGATTCTCATTTCCCCAAGTCCAAAAACATGGAAAACCCAATGGATTAGGGCTTATCGTGATTAACTTCTTCAGTAGAGATTGTTCCCTTGGTTGGTTTGTTTGTTTCCTTTGAGTTTGTTGCTTGTTTGAAGAGTTGTGGTCCTGAGCAGGGAGAACAGCGTTTCTTGTCCTGAGCCAATTAACATTGAAGCTCAGAAAAAGACGCTCTGGTTTGGATTGTAGTGGTGATCTAGAACATCGTTGTTTCATGGAAAGTTGTTGGAGGGGGGGATATACTAACACAGATGTGTAAAATGAGGAGAGGGAGAAGCAATGACAGGACAGATTGTGCTCAAGTTCTAATGAAGAGGAATCACACAGTGCTGACTGAAGATTGGGCAGTGGCTGTAATGGCTTTTCCTGGGAAAACTGTTGGGCCTGCTGCAGAGGGTGTTGATTTTCAGTCTTGCATTTCTCTCTGTGTAGTGCAGGGAGCTCAGCAGGGTATCCTGGTGCTCGTGGCAAATGGTTCATCCATCAGGGACTTCTCTGGTTTAACAGGATGTTATCTCTGCCTCTGCTTGAAATGCCTCTTTAAACAAAGTATTTTCTTGTCACCTACTCATGTGAGTTAATTCCTGCCGTATTTATTTGGGTTTGTGTGTTGATTTGGCATAAAGACAGAGCTATTGGTCCATGCTAAGCCCTGATAGTGTATTTTGGCTTCAGAAAAAGATCCCACCAGTAGCTGCCCTGCTACGTCTGAGACCTTTCGTTCTTGAGCACGTCTTTCTTGTGGTACTTTCTGACCAGAGTATGTCCCAAAATGAGCAATGGCTTAGGGTTCAAGTACCCTATTGTCTTGAGAGTGGTAGCTGTGCCCAGGGAGGGAGGTGCACTGCAGGATACTCACCAATGCAGCCCTGTAGCCTGTAGTTCTGCAGTTCTGCTGCATTTCTGGGTCTGCTAAAGGGTGTGCTTTAGGATAAATGCACCAACTGAAGTACATCTGTGATTGCCTTCCTTTCCCTATAGCAAAATAAAGCATTTTAACCATCCCTCTGCAGAAATCGGACCTCCTCATCATCATCCTGGTCACAGATTGCCTCATCCTGGAATCAGCGAGCATCCTCCCTGGGGAGGGCCGCAGCACCCTGATTTTGGGCCTCCCCCACATGGCTTTAATGGGCAGCCTCCTCACATGCGGCGACAGGGCCCCCCACACATGAACCATGATGATCCCAGCCTGGTGCCAAATGTTCCCTACTTTGATCTTCCTGCTGGACTGATGGCTCCACTTGTAAAAGTAAGTGCTTGCATTGGGTCCTGACTAGCAGGATTGAAAGATCAAAATCCTGTGGTCGGTATTAGGACCACACGCTTTAATGTGGACATTTATCATTTCAAATCCTTCCATCCAGCACCCATTAGCCAGAGTTCTTGTAGGGGTTACAAGGGCAGGAGCTGAGGGAGAAGGTCGTGAAAATTGTAGTGTTTTCAAGTGTTGTGTGCCAGTGAAAGCTGATTGAGCTCATGTATGTGAAAGACTTAATTTACCCTTGAAAATCTTACCCCTGTTTTTAGAAAGTAGAAATCCCTGCTGATTTTCAGATGGCCAGAGGGACTTTGCAGTTCTGACGTGGCCCTTGTGTACTAGTTTGTGGTATTCAGAGTTCTTTCATACAAAGATGTTTGCAATACTGGTGTTATATATGCAGAGAATGATAGAGAACAGGAAACATATCTATGCCAGCATCTTCAGGGATGTACATGTTTGTGTTCTGTGTTTGGGATGAACAAGTGGGGCTCTTCCATCACCAACTTCATGTTACTCTCAGCTTCTGCCAGGCTTCCAGCCAGCCAGTTACACAAAGGTGGATAGATGAGATCTGCACTTTAGCTACCTGGTGATCCAGCAGTGCTGGCTTTGCTTGTAGAACCCAAAATGGTAGTGATAGCACGAGAAAGCATTGGGTCACCTGCAGAACCCTTATTTCTGGACCAGTTTTTATCCCAGTAGTGAAATGTGAGGTCCCTACACAGTTAAATCTATATTTCTCTCTTCAGGTAGCCACCCCATGACACATGACACGAATGTAATTTGTTTTGTTTCCGGCAGCTTGAAGATCATGAGTATAAACCTTTAGATCCTAAAGATATACGTCTTCCACCCCCAATGCCCCCCAGTGAGAGACTACTGGCTGCGGTTGAGGCATTTTATAGTCCACCATCTCATGACAGGCCTAGAAACAGGTAAGAGTAGGTATAGCTAACAATATGGTAAGGAAAATGCCCTAAGAAGCTGTCTCAAACCACGAAGTGCCTCTCTCTCCCTTCGCCTGTGTCTTGGTTCTTCTAATGCTGAAATGAGTGCTCTTGTTGTGTTGTAACCTGCACACACTGTTTGATCTCACTGAGATTTGTGAGGCCTTTTTGCCAGGCCCTTTGTTCCCTACAAAACCCAGTGGACATCCTGAACGTCTCCATTGATGGAAGCAGAATTTGACAGATGTCGGTTCTGTGTGTGGTTGATTTGTTGCAGTGAAGGCTGGGAGCAGAATGGACTATACGAATTCTTCAGAGCTAAAATGAGAGCGAGGCGGAGGAAAGGTCAGGAGAAGAGAAATAGGTGAGAGATTCCATCTGCTGCCTTCTGCATGCTGTTTGCTTGGAAGGTGCTAGGAATATCTTGGGTTAAATGCAGAGGGAAAGTCTGTTCAGCAACATGCTGATGGGATAACTGAGCTTCAGCTCTGTCTTATCTGCAGAAAATGGGGTTTGCCGCACTCAAGTTTTCACTGGATTGTCTGCAGAAATCCAGTTCTTGTGTGTCATGTGAATTGGATCACAACTATGTTTGAATTTCGTGTGCTTCTCCGAGGAGTTTCACTGGGGTTTCTCTGCTTTTATCTGGGCAGTGGGCCGTCTCGGTCTCGCAGTCGGTCTAAAAGCCGCGGTCGCTCATCCTCCCGGTCCAATTCCCGATCTTCAAAGTCATCTGGCTCCTATTCGAGGTCACGCTCTCGCTCTTGCTCTCGATCACGATCCTATTCCCGCTCACAGTCCAGGTAGCGTGCAGTGGGCCAACCCTTGGCAGCTGGAGGGATGGACAAACCCCAGCCCTCAGGCTTGGATGTTGCTGGGTGCATCTGACCTTGTGTGCTCGCCTGTTCCAGGAGTCGGAGCCGGTCCCGCTCCTCTCACAGCCGCTCGCGGTCGCGGTCACGATCGAGGTCGAAGTCGTACTCGCCTGGAAGGCGGCGCCGGTCCCGGTCTCGCAGCCCCACTCCTCCGTAAGCTCTTGCTCGTTGATGTCCTGGTTTAGCTGGGTTGTTTGGAGAAGTACCAAGGGGGATTCTTTCTCCTAAGCTGAGTGTAATGAGCTTTCAGCAATTAATGGAGAGGAAGATTGAAATCAGGTATAGAAGCAATTTACGTGCTTATAAAGAGAGCGTTACTCTGTTGTGGAGGCTTTATATGCCTTCCCGGGGAGCAGAAGAAATCCTCTTTGTAGTCTTTCTTAGGAAGACTGTAGTGTTTGGTTTCACTTGTAGCAAGACACAGGTAGGGTGATTCTGACATCTTCATAACTTCATAATCTTTATGAAAGAATAGCTTAGTAGAGCAGGTGGGATTTTGTTGGGTGTTTGTATTGAATATAAGTGACCCTGCTTTGGGTCAGAACAGTACCGCTTGTTCTTAATTTGTTCTTTTTATTTCCTCAGTTCTTCTGCTGGTTTGGGCTCCAGTTCTGGGTCAACTATTCCAGAATCAAGACTTGGAGAAGAAAATAAAGGCCATCAAATGCTAGTGAAAATGGGTAAGATCCTGTTCTAGACTCTTAACACAAGCCAGGAAACAAAATCAGGCGTCACACTCATGGATACAATTAATTAATGCATATTCATAAGGAATTACTCTTGGCATTCCAAACTCAGCATGAGGATATTCAGAGATGTAAGTATATGGAACATGGAGCAGTGGTGGCAGTTGCCTTTTTGCGAAGGATCTGGAGGACAAGAACCTGAGTTTGGCATCAGCTAGAACTTGCTACCCAAGGTGTTCCATCTCCCTGTGAGTGCAGCTCAGGGGCTGACCAGCAGCTTGGCCTCGCACTGCCGCTTCCTTGCCCTCTTAAGAGTGTTTAGGGATAGTGCGGTGTTCAGTGTGTTTGAAACAAATGGGAACAGTTCCTATGTTGTTTCAGGCTCCCCATTACCATCCTGCTATATCACATTGATGTTCCCTTTAGTTGTTTCCAAAACATCGCCAGAATTCTAGTAATTACAGGATTTCAGTGTTGTGTCCTTTGTGCAGGATGGAGTGGATCTGGTGGATTGGGAGCCAAGGAACAAGGAATTCAGGATCCAATTAAAGGAGGGGATATCAGAGACAAATGGGATCAATACAAAGGAGTGGGAGTTGCATTAGATGACCCTTACGAAAACTACCGAAGAAATAAAAGTTACTCATTTATTGCTCGCATGAAGGCCCGAGATGAATGTAAGTGATTGTTTCTAAGTTAAAAAACACTGTGGACTTGATAGTGCTTTTGTCCTGTTGACTGTAGCCTGTAATCCCCGATCCAAAGACAAGTAACTTAATTCTTTCTAAGGTAGTGTGTACAATAAAGGTAAGTACACATAGACTTTGATTAACTTTTCAGCAGTGGTGTTAAGTTCTAACTGTATTAATGAGCCTGTTCTGTGTAAGCCCCATCCTGGTGCAGCCCCAGGAGCCTGCACCTTTGAATGTTCCCCTTCAGATCCCAGGAGCAATGTCAGAGGTAGCGGAGGGAGCCATGCCCCAGGAGGGATGGCTGCCCGCGCAGGAAGGGCTTTGTGGTTGGAATGATGTTAGACCAGGCTTACTGTTCAGACTAGGTGTATCATTTAGCCTGGCCCAACTCCGAGTTTCCTCCCATTAGCACTGTGTTCTGCTAAAGCCAGAACCAGCAATGAACCCACTGTAGGGCAGGAAGGGTTTAGAAAAAGTGGAGGTGCATCTGCAGAGGTGGAGACAGTGGCCCAAGTGCTGGAATTTTGCAGAGAGTCTGTTACTACAACTACACTTGCCAACGACTAAAAGGAATACAATTGGCATGCTAAATGAAGTCACTTCTGCCTACAGCTGCAGTAGCCCTGTGTAATAAAATGGGTTCAAAGCAAGCCCACAAGGAAAAAATCCTTACTAATAGAGCCCTCATTCTATGAAACGTTTCAGAGAGCTTAGGTAACTGCAGAATGTATAAGAACTCTTTTCCCTATTGTTGCAGTGAAGCGTGAAACGCAAGACCCTCCACCACCCGAATAAGACTCTCTGAAGAAAGATGTCTTGCATCTTCTACAAGACATTAAACTTGTATAAATCCGGATTAAAGTCTGGAGGAAGTGACAAATGAATTACTTTTAAAACTATGGTGGCAAATGGAAAGCTATGACATGTATTTCAACACTTGTTGAGTGTTTGGATAAGGCCACTCGTTCCTATGACATGTCTAGCAAGTTAAAGAATTTCCATTTATTTTGCAAATTTTTTTAATTAGCTCCCCATTTTATACTAGAATTAAAGCCCAGCCCAGGTCCCCAGTGTAGGATTGTGGTTCATTCATTCCTGTGGAATACAGACATTATCTGATGTGGTTGTATGTTCTCTAGTTCCATAATGTATGTTTATTTCTCTCAAAAGGTTAATTCTATTTGAAGTGGAGGGGTGCTGCCCTGGGATCAAGTCAGACTGATGCTGAGCAGTGTATCCTAATGTCTAAATGGGGAATGAAGCATCTAGTTCCAGTACAGGTGACCTATGAGCACTGTGCGAGCTTGTTAGAACCTACCACCCAACTTAACACCCCTACACACCAGCCGCTGCAGTCACAACTCTGCTCAGAACACAAGGGTTAACTGTGCTCTAAGGGATGGTCAATGCTTTGTAACGGAAGACATTCTTTAAGCTTTTTATATTTTTGTATATACCCTTTAATAAAAGCCAAGTAGCTCAATAGAAGAGAATCCATTTTCTCTGCTCTGCAAGTTTCTGACAATGAAATGTTCTTGGAACCTTCCTTTAATTGAAATGAAAGGAAAAAACCCAAATATTTTGTAACCGTTTCCAGAGACCACCAGTTGAAGGTGTTAGGCCCTTACACTGCACTTCCACTCCAGAGGTCTGCGTGGTGGTAACCTCTTCCAGTCTTTTGTTTGTATAGCAGAAACCCTCTTGAAACCATTCAATTAATATGGTGAAATACCCATTTGTTCTAGATCTACTGTAGTTGTGGAACTGTAACTGTCTGTGAATCAGCACACACCACCTCTGTGTTACCAACTTGTGAATTTTGTTTTGCTTTCCAATAAACACAGGTTTTTTTATTAAATAAAAATAAAACGATGGCTCAGATTTCAGAGTCAGTGGATTCCTGTCCATTGGCTATAAGCCTGCCTTGTATTGAATTTGTCTTCACTTTGCATGTGTTTGGTTTAGTAGTAATCTGACAAGGCTAATTCTATAGAAACACTGTTTAAATATGGCACTAAAGTCAGGATATGGTATTTTTCTATTGTGCTCTTATTCCTTGGGTGCTGTAGTACAGACTTTCACTTCTACCATGAGCACAGGATAAAATGCATGCTGTGCTATCAGACTTACCACACTCCCTTTGGAGAGAAGTGGGCACTTGGTTTTGCTCAACTCTGACATAGTCTGGCTGAAGGTTCCTGCCTGTCCCTGTATCACCTACTTGATCATCAGATCTATGAAAATAACTTATGTAAAATAACATCTAAAGCAAGCTCTGGCAGGCTTTGTACTAACTGTGTGAGGTGGAAGGGTTTCTTGTTGCAGCTGGAGATCTGTAAATACAAATTTTACTTTGAATCTGAAGAATCAGAGCAGTTTTTCCTCCTGTGCTTTGTGAACTTCTTCACGCGCTTGCTCAAGTGTTAGAGGTGGGGATTTGTGATTCTTGATGTACTGCAAAAAACAGAACCCAACAACAATTTATTGTTAGATCTTTATGTCAAGATCCCTGCACTTTTCTATACTTGCAGCAGAAACTGACCCTTCTTGTTGCTACATTAGAAAGATCCTCATTCATTTGAGGACAGATAAATGCTACACCTGAAGAGGTGCTTTGAAAACGATGGCCTCTACTAAGCCTTCAGTCTTTTTATTACATAATCTGCTAATTTGTTGGTAATATAAGTACAGGAATTCTAGTAGTATTCTTCTATGAGGGAATTTTATCTGATTAATAGTACGCGAAGAAAATCTTTGCTGCAAATACTAGAAGCCCTGACTCTGGTCTGTCATAAATACCTCTTTAGCCTCTTCCAGGGTATGGTAGTGGAACTTCTCATTCTCTAATGACTCCACAAGGGATCCGTGAAGATGATTAATGTTCTCTACAAATTGCTGAGTCAGCATCAAGTGTTGTTTCAACATTGTGTTTAAAACAAGGGCTGATGGGCTGTATGCTGTCAAGGCTGCAAGACATGGAGCGTGTACACGTTAGTGATGTGTACAGTCAGTAGTAAGGGCTGAACAATTCAAGCAAGGGTTAAATGCATGAAATACAGTAAAATAATAGTAAGAAATGTGTTTTTCAGTACCTTCTATTGCATCCATGCTGATGATGTGACTGGCAATAGGTATGGGATCGACATAACTGTTTCCTACAGGTGGGTCAAGTACCGCCGAGGTGTCTGCTGTGTATTGGATAAAACCACAATTACTGGGGGTTGGAGGATGCAATGGTTTAGCCTTAGAACTTGGTTCATCTTAAGACGTCTCTTGGGCCATTAGCTGCTGTGATCTGCCATAAAGCCTAACAAAGAATTCTGTCAGCAAAAAATAAATGCTAAAATAGTTCTAGGATCCCCCCAGCTGCCCCTGAGAACCAGGCAAAGGCACAGCTGCCTCCTGAGAATGGGGCCATAGTGCTCTCCCAAGAAGTAAATACAATGCAGAAGAGAACTCTGCAAGGGGCAATTGCTTCAACAACACAGCAGTATTGCTTACAATAGTAAAGATACAATCAAAACACTGAATTCGATCTATGAGTGTTCTTCAGGCTATTGTTAATTCTGTCGCTAAGACCAGCTCATCCACCCAGAGTTCCTGGTGGGTTTGGTATGGTTTCTTTCTTAGCAAAAAACAGTTCCAAATTTGTTACTCTTGTCCAATCCCCAGCTTTTTTACATATAGCAGATTCAAGCGTCGGGCTTTAGGAAGCATTTAAGTTCATGTCAGCTGAGGGCAGCTAGTACTGAACCCAGGAACTCTTAGCAAAGCCAGCCTATAAAATATACAAATGTAAATACAGCCTGAAATTGGGCAGTATCTTGTGAACGTACTCTTTGGCCAGGAGTAGGTGAACAGAGGATCCATCGTCTGAACTGCAGTTTCTCTGACAGTCACCCTGTGTACCCGCTCCTGCTGTACCCTGGCAAGTTGAGGTGACGATGCTGAAGATGGGTATTTTCCAGATGATGTGCAGCTCTCAGAGTGTTCCTCTGACATTTCTGCTACAGATTCCCTGTCTGTTGTGGATGGAGACCTTTCAAAGTCTTCAGAATACTCTGAATTAATAGTTCTGTCATCATGATCAAGATAATCCTGTTTCTGTCTAGAGAAATCTGCAGAAACTCCACTTAAATGCTCAGAGATTCCAGCTTCAGTCACAGTTTTTTCAACATCCTCATCAGAAGGATCCTTCACACCAGCTACTGCACTTGTCATTCTAAGAGAACCCTGGCCCTTTTCCACCAGGAATATATCTTTTTGGAGCTTTCTGTTTGATTCCTGAGTAATTTTCGTGTGTGTCTCCTGTAACACAAACCAGCTGTATGTTAGGAGAAGCAAGAAAATAAAACCTAGAATACATCTCCATTTATTCTTCATCTATTCTGCTGCACATTGCTGAGAGTTAGTAACTGAGAGATTCTACTTTATTAGGAAAGTAAAATGTCACTTTTCTGTGCCACCTTGCAAGCTGTGCAGTGCTGTTACACTGACTAAGGAAATGCAGACACTAAGAAGTGAGCTTGTTCAGGTTTCAGTAAAATCTTGCTCTGACCTTTACATGCCCATTAGCTTATAAGCAGAAGAGTAGTGTTTATTCTAGAATATTCATCAAAGGCAGAAATGTGTGCTAGTAGGGAAGTCCTACTTACTTGCTGCTTTAATTCTGCTGCCTCACTGGTGATACTTGGTGCCAAATCATCAAGGCTCAGGATATTCAGTCTGAAGTCTGCAATCAAATGACATATTGTCAGAATTTGCATGAAAATTACAGTACATTTTCCTTTAAGCAAGAAAGTGGAAAAAAAATCAACCAGTATTACATCCCTGCTTTGAAGTGTAATACTAAAATGGACTGGCAATCACTAAAACTTTAACTTAGTTTAGAAAACTAAGAAAAAAGAAACAGATCAACATAATTCCTTTGGTGAAGCCTTCGTTTATGTAAAATTACACCAGTAAATCCTTTCAAAGTGAGTATTTGCCCATGCTCACTAGTCAATTTAGCAGTAGTTAGTACAATTCATACCAAGTCTACTGAGACAGTACGTTAGAAACCTTACCATCTGAGCTGCTGTTAGCTAAATCTTCTGCATCAGCTGCTTTTGAAAACAACTCATCTAATGAGGAGATTTCACTTCTTTCACTTTCCAGGGATTTTTGGCTTTGCTTGGTGTTGCCTGTTCTAGGAAGAGTAACCTTTACAGTATTGTTTTTCATGGAAGATGACAGCGACAGAGATCTCATGTTATGTTGTAGTGACGTGTTTCTGGGTGGTGAACCAGCTCTACTCTCTGAGTATTTGCTGTGAAGATAAGCTGCTTTAGATCCCTCTGTCCGTGAAATTTCCTTGGGAGATGGAGGAGGCATTCCTGATGAAACTGGAGTCTTCCTCTTTTGAAGAACATGAAAAAGAGATTTACGGGTTACTTCATTTATTATGTGTAGATGACTAAAAAGGAAAACATTCTAATGGGTAAAAAAAGAGCAATTTTAACATGTGAATTGAAGCTAAATCAGATCATGAGCAAGCCACAAATGCAAAATTAAAGTTTCATTTCTGGTGTTATCTAAATAAAAAGTGACACATCAATTAAAACAATCCCATAAAAGCAAAAATAAAAATCCATAGTCCAGCTAAGTCTGTGTTTACCTTTGGACCCCACTTAGAATCACTTACAACAACGCTCTGATTCTCGTCTACACTTGAACACTCCATCAATTCTCTCATTTCCTCTTCACTATCCAAACCAAGCTGCTGTTTAACTACAGCATTCTTTTTAGGGCTTTTGATGCTTTCCTCTACTTTAGAACAGGCATTAAGGGGGGGTATATATCCACTGGCAGTAGCATAATTCTTCAGGTATCTCTTGCCTCTTGCACTGCGTTTATGACTGGAAGCAGACGAGAGGGACTCCTCGTCCAAAGGCTTCTGGCTCAAGTCGGTGTTTTGCGATTCCAGCTGTTTTCTTCGATTCATGATTTTGCTTTCCAGTTGTGCCACTCTGCTCAGAGTTGAGCTTGACCGTGTGTGGGAAGCGCTTCCCAGAGTGCTCTTTGCTACAAGGCTGTTCGCTGCCAGCAGAGCGCTTCCCGACATCCTGTGCCACTGGTTTCCATGCGCGTCTTCATTGTGCAGCCCAAGCCTGCTGTGGCAGAGCTGTGCTCTCCCACTTCTCTCTGGGTCCGCCGCAGAGAAGTCACTACAGGAGCGAGGCTGGAGGCTGAGGGTAGCAGTGATGAGCCCTCGGGGATCATCGTGGTGTCTCTGCAAGAAGAGGATGCAAAGAGCGCTCAGAGGTGGAGGCGTGGTTCAAATCACAGAAGCAACCAAGCTGGACAAGACCCTTAAGATCATTAAGTCCAACCTCAGAACCCCAACCCGTGGCACTGAGGCCTTGTCTCCATGGTGCATGAACACTTGCAGGGACGGTGACTCCAGCACTGCCCTGGGCAGCAGTTCCAATGCCTGAGCATCCTTTGGGGAAGGAATTGTTCCTCAGCTCCATCTAAACCTGCCCTGGTGCAGCTTGAGGCCGTTTCCTCTTGTCCCATCCCTCGTTCCTTGGGAGCCGAGCCCGACCCCACCTCACCACCACCTCCTGTCAGGTACTTGTACAGAGCCGGTTCCGCGCCCCGCTCCCCTCAGCGGGACCCTTCCCACACCGGCCCCGAGGCTGAGCGCGGGGGCCGGGCTGGGCCGCGAGCTGCCGCCTCACCCGGCCCCCGTCCGCGGGCGCCCGCGGCACCCGAGCGACCGCCGCCATCCTGAGGGCCGTATCCTAGAGACAGCGACATCGAAACATACCGCCCATTCATTGGCTCTCCGCGGACACACCCGGCGATGCTTGGGAGTAACCAGCCAATCCCAAGAAGGGAGAGCGCTGACTACAAGCCCCGACATGCACTTCGCCATGTGATTACGTCAGGAGGGCGTTAAGCCAATCCGATCTCGGTTTAAAATACGTTGGAAGAGCGCTGCCAATCAGAGCTCGCCATAGGAACGGCGGGGACACGAAGGCGGGAAGCTGCTGGGCGCTGTGGTGTGAGGGCGGCGGTGCCGGTCATGGCGGTGGTGCTGAGCGGGCGCGGAGCCGCGGCCGTCGCCCTGCTCCTGCTCCTCCTCCTCGGGGCTGCCCTGGGCTCTGCTCGGGCAGCGGTGCATTTCCAGGAGCAGTTTCTGGATGGAGGTTGGGCGAGGACAGGGGGTTAAAGGCTAGAGGGGGCGGTGGGGCAGCTGCCGGTAACGACGGCTGTGTGTACTGATGGGGGGAGTCCCTCCTTACCGTCCTGTGCTTACTGACCCTGTTCCTGTGTTGGTGCTGGCTGCATGGGACAGCAAAGTGGAGGAAGAGGTGGATGAACTCCGAGTACAAACCAGACTTCGGGAAGTTTAAACTCGCTGCAGGGAAGTTTTATGGAGATCCAGTGCTAGATAAAGGTATTTGAGTTTCATTCAAAATATGCCATGGGAGCCATCTCTAGAATCAAGGAGATCTTAGAATCCCAGACTGGTTTGGGTTGGAAGGGAACTTAAAGCTCATCCTGCTCC
The DNA here is from genome assembly GCA_032466535.1 of Forpus xanthops. Taxonomy (NCBI): domain Eukaryota; kingdom Metazoa; phylum Chordata; class Aves; order Psittaciformes; family Psittacidae; genus Forpus; species Forpus xanthops. The sequence goes on along the minus strand of JASSUY010036911.1, from coordinate 1,500 downwards.
AACCCCTGCCATGAGCAGGAACACCTTCCACTGGAGCAGAGTGCTCCAAGTCCCTGTGTCCAACCTGGCCTTGAGCACTGCAGGGATGGGGCAGCCACAGCTTCTCTGGGCACCCTGTGCCAATGCCTCAGCACCCTCTCAGGGAAGAGCTTCTTCCTTATCTCCAACCTGAACTTCCTCTGTTTCAGTTTGAACTCATCACCTCTTGTCCTATCACTGCAGTTCCTGATGAAGAGTCCCTCTCCAGCATCCTTGTAGCTCCCTTCAGACACTGGAAGCTATGAGGTCTCCACACAGTCTTCTCTTCTCCAGGCTGAACAGCCCCAACTTTCTCAGCCTGTCTTCACACAGCAGGTGCTCCAGCACCTGATCATCCTCATGGCCCTCCTCTGGACTTGTTCCAACAGCTCCATGTCCTTTTTATGCTGAGGACACAGCTATAAAGTTATAATAGTCCATGTACAGAACTGACCTGAGTGAACGCTGCACTAACCAGTCCCACTGAAGGCAGAAAACCTTCACCCTTCCCTGGGCTCACACCACTGCTGCCCATCATGTGTTCTGCTGAGCTCTTCCATCCCAGCTCTCTCCACAAGCCTTCTGAAAGGATTTCATTGCAACAAACAGCATGGCAAAGAGCAAGGATGACTTCAACATCCAAATCAAGCTCTTTTTCCGCCCTCCTTTTTTCTTTGGCCATGTCACTGCAAATAACAAACATATCTGTGGTTGACAGAGGAGGCAATAAATTAAAGCTAAAGTCACAAATGACACCAGAAAAAGATCCTTAAGTCATTCAATCCACAACCCCAGGATGGCTGTGGCCCCAGGGGATGCTTCTCACTCTTGTGAATGGCTTGGAGGCCTCAACTGAGGAAGTCCAAAGCCAAAAGCGCTCTCTGAAGTTGGGTTTTGCTTTGCTTCTAAAATTAAGCCAAGCCTCTGGTGCTTCCTGAGCCTCTGCTGTGGTGGCTGCAAATGGGCTTTAGCAAAGAAGCTTTTTATTGTGAGCTGAGCACTGAAGCTGGATCCTGGGCAAAGGGCTTTGTGTGTTTCCTCTGTAGCCACCTGGACAGGGCTGTGACATTGCAGATTCCAGACAAAGAAACTGGCACTTCATGTTTTCCTAACTTGAAATTGGTGCAAAAAGATGGATTTCAACGCGTTTGCAAGCTGACGATCACCAGCATTTTAATTTCCTATGGTAAAGGCAGTCCTATGAGATCCAGCAGCAGGACCTGGTCCTGGAGGTTGCAGGGGTTCTCCTCCCAGACAAGGCAGAATTAGAGCCAAGCCAATCTCCTCCAGGTGTAGTCCTCAACCAAAACTCAGAATACATGGGGTGCCCATCTGCCTAACACTGGTGAGACCTCAGCACCCTCACGGGGAACAGCTTCTGCCCAAGAGCTCATCTCAGTCTCCTCTCTGGCAGTTAAAGCCATTCCCCTGTCCTGTCCCTCCATCCCTTGTCCAAAGCCCCTCTCCAGGTTTCCTGCAGCC
>JASSUY010036910.1:0-11693 GCA_032466535.1 Forpus xanthops | reverse complement strand
AGTCCAGAGGAGGGCCATGAGGATGATCAGGGGACTGGAACACCTCCCCTATGAAGACAGGATGAGAAAGTTGGGGCTGTTCAGTGTGGAGAAGAGAAGGGTGTGTGGAGACCTCATAGCAGCCTTGAGTATCTGAAGGGGACCTATAGGGATGTGTGTGGGGGGCTCTTCATGAGGGACTGTAGGATAGGACAAGGGGTCACAGGTTCAAACTTAAGCAGGGGAAGTTTAGATTGGATCTGAGGAAGAAATTGTTTACTGTAAGGGTAGTGAGGCACTGGAATGGGTTGCCCAAGGAAGTTGTGAATGCTCCATCGCTGGCAGTATTCAAGTCCAGGTTGGACATAGCCTTGAGTGACATGGTTTAGTGGGAGGTGTTCCTGCCCATGGCAGGGGGGCTGGAACTAGATGATCTTAAAGTCCTTTCCAACCCTAACTATTCTATGATTCAATGATTCTATTTATAGCATTCCATGTATTCTCAATTAAATGAAATGGCCTTGTGGCCAGGACTTCAGTTAGAAAGAGCAGTTACTGAGAACCTCTAATAGGATAAAAGGAGTAACAAGTGGTACTCTGTTCCCATGTTGATCACCTTTTCAGTGTTCTATGGAAAAAATCCCTCTGAAACAGAAAGAATTAACCGCATCCAAATAGTAAAAAGAAATGTACAATACCTCTGTGGCATAAGACTTCAGAACTAGGACACCCAAGTAACTAACATGTAATATTCATCACATTTCCCAGTTTTCCTTCCTGAGCAGAAATATGTGACTGGATGCTATTTTTAATTGAGATGAAAGGACTTTTATTAATAGATACTGAAATTATGAATGTATGTGATGGGCTGGAATGGACACAAAGACCTACTGATCATGATTCCTCATGGACGAAGCTTTAAACTGAAAGAATAATTTACCTTTCAGTCTGGATAATGCCTACATGTGTAAAATTAGACATGCTTACACAAGTACTGATGCAGGTACGCTGTACTTCATGACTGTATACATTGCTTTGCCCTGGGAAGACTTTTAGGGTTAGGATTGCTCCTAGGTCATCAGCTGGAAGAGGTATTGAAGCTACATTAGCATTTCTTGACAGACTGAGTCAAATGATGCATGAGAGTCAAACCTATGTAATTAGTGTGTGAAAGGTCATCGTCTAGTACACTTCATGAACTGTATTTTTATCTTGAGATGCAGGGTTCTAAATCTGTCTTTTGTAACTTTAATATTGGTAATCTGATTGAATTGTCTGTTTGAAAAGTTTATTCTTCTAATTGTTTCTATTATAATTTAACTCTTTAGAGTTCAGTCGGTTCTATAATATGGCTGCATGGTTTAATAATAAAAATCCCTTTCAAACTGAGCAGGTTTTTTTTTCCTTCTTAGTAGCTGGTGCAGTGCTGTGTTGTTGACTTTCGGCTTGGGAACAGCGCTGATAACACCAATGTTTTCAGTTGCTGTTCGGTAATGTTTAGTCTGACCAAGGACTTTCTGAGTCTCATGCTCTGCCAGGGAGGAGGAGAAGCTGGGAGGAAGCAGAGATAGGACACCTGACCCAAACTAACCAAAGAGGTATTCCTATTCATGCCCACTATATAAACTGGGGGCAGTTACCTGAAAGGGTTAGATCACTGTTTGGTCAGGCTGGATATTGGTTGGCGGGTGGTGAGCGGTTGTATTCTCTTCCCCTGTTATTTCCCTTATCATTATTACTATTGGTGGTAGCAGCAGTGGTTTGTGATATACCTTAGTTACTGGACTGTTCTTATCTCAACCCGTAGGAGTTACATTCTTTCAATTCTCCTCCCCATCCCTCTGGGTATCAGTATGAAGTACGCCGCATCATGTATGTAGAAGATCTGCAAAAGTACACCAACTGGCAACGTGTAGAGATGGGACTGGAGCCTAAGGGTCATTACTTCTGACGAACAGGGTAAAATACTTTAGTCAAAACAAAAGGACTGTGGTTTTTACTTTTTATTTGGAACTTCCTGGAATCATGTTTGTAAGCAGTTAAGTCCAGAGCATTATGGTTCTGAAGTTGTGCTTAGGGCCCCAGTGTCCGCATCCCAACATATGGTTCTTATCCCATCAGTCACTTTGCCAGAGCCTGACAGAGAGACTGCCATCCATCTGTTCCATTTGTCAGCTGTAAATGCAACTCTTATTTTTGAGGTTTCAAATAGGCACAGATAATGAAATTATTTTCTAGTTAATGATAGGGTGCTGAAAAGCAAGTAAACCTCTGAAATCATTACAGAAACAAAATGCACAGTGAGAAGAGGCAGAGTATGGAAGTGGGAGAGACATACACTGATAAAAGAAGTGTCACAGACATTAAGTAGAGGAACAAAGGTGGGGAAAATACGCATGCTGTAGAAAATAGAATTTTAAACTGATATCAATTTATATTGTAATATCAGGGTTATACTTTATAGCTGGAGCAAGAAATCTGTCATAAATCCAGACTAATCTATTTGGCCTGTAAGTAATGGACTGAGGAATGACTCCCCTTCCCCTCTGAATTTATATGCTGTTAATACAAGAATGTGTTGCCCATTATACTCTTTGGAAATGCAGGTGTTTTCACAAGTATTTTGAATGCTGTGGGACTTCCCTAGTCATGATTTCCAGCGAGGAGGTTTACACTGGCTCATGCTATGAATCACCTTCCTGGAATATCCTAGAAAATGTGTTGAGATGCTGTCTGCTACCTCCCTTCCCAGGCATTCCTTTAAGTTGCCTTGAAATTCTCCTTAAGTCAGGTTAAGGTAAAAGCAACATTATACAATGCAGCTCAAAAAATGTGCGCAATGTAAAAGAAAACCACACAATTATCTGCCTGTTAGGTTGAATCAAGATATTTCTCCTAGCCTGTGTGGAGCAGCTTAAAGGTTGCTGGAAGTTGATGTCCCTGTGGCTGATGAGACATTTTACAAGGAAGTCTCTGGTCTTAGGTTGTAGCAGTGGAAGAAAGTTGAGGCAAACATGAGCTGTTACACCCCAACCATTTTTCTGTTGTTTGCTTTGGTTCCATTTAAATTTCCTTTTCCTTCTCCTTCATTCCTACCTACACTCATGTAAGATGTACTGATTCAGTTTTAGATGCGTTCTGATCTGTTAAATAGTCTCTCTTTCTGGAAATACCAGGATCCCTTTGGCTAGATTTCCTGTAAGGCAGCAGGCTGCCTTTTTGGGAGATTATTTCCTTGCACTTACTAAAAAGTCAATTTATTGAAGAGGACAGCTGTCCTCATTTTGTAAAGAAACACAAAAATCTCAGATTAACGCCTTTTCATACTCTGGACGTTGCAAACATGCAGACGCATAAACTGAGATTAATGTGAACATTTCTGGCTCTTGAATGAATATAGATGTGACTCTCTATAGGCCACTTTGGGGTGAAAATGGGTTTGGGATGACTGTCCACCTTTTTTTTTTCTCTTTAGAGAAACTGTTTGCCATTTTTTCCTTGCTCGTTTTCCTCAAAGGCATAGGTCTGACTGAGCCCATTGCTTCTCATATGATGGCAATGAAAAGCTGTGATCCCAGTTGTAGGTTTAGTTTCTCAGCCTGTGATGTTGAAGCTTTTCTGATATAATGGTGAGTCATCTCTGACTATTAACATATGGCCAGAGCAGTGGGTGGTGCACTCATATGCTAAGCTTTTGTTAAGTAAGGATACCAAGTTTCATATGGACTGAAGATTGTTAGAATGCCACAGTTGGTTTCCAGGGGCCTTGTAGGAGATATTACCTGAAAAATGTGGTGTCCTTACATAGCTACGTGATCGCATTCAGTAGGTTTGCCCTTTGCACTTTGAAGGGAATACTTCTTGTTTTACTATTTTTAATCTTGTACAGATCTTTTGATTTGCCATTACCTTAACTTTAGTAAAGTAGAGCTAATTATAACTCCTTTTCTGCAAGGAAACATTCTAATAATTGAAGAGGGGGGAAAAAAGAGACTGCAAAGTGTATTGCCACCCTGAGCTATAAATACACTATGTATATCTGAAATGTCATGCATAGATCTGTAATCCTTCAGGGTAGGACTAGCCTTTGATGGGTCCATTCAGTGAAATTGCATCGTGGGCAGGTTTTTAAATTTAAGATGGTGAGATTTTAAAGTAGATTTTAAAATAGAATTTTAAAGTAGAATAGAATAGAATAGTGTTTGTAGTAACCATTCTGACTGAAATGCTAAATTCATCATGTCAGATTTATTTTTAACACCAATTTGCTATCTGTAGCATGCAAGTCCCATCTGATATTTCTTAAGTGTCTTGCTGAATGCATTAGTACATTATGTGGTTGTGTTTTGATATGTTCCCTATCTTTATCTTGTCATTTGATGCTGTCTTGAAAGGAAATGGCTGCATGCCTCCTTGTGATGCACCTTTGCCGAACTAGTCTTTGCTCTTTTGCTCACAACCGATATGGAGAGGGAGTGGGTGTTGGTGAAGGGAAGTAGCTGCTGTTCTTGCTTCCCCTCAGGAGGTGTTATGTGTTTCTGACAGTAATACTAGGAGGCAAGCAGGACTTCTTCAGGCCAACAAGTTTTCCCCTCCATAAACTTGATTGTAGGCTGTCCTATAGCGACTCCAGTGTGCTGTTGTATTAAGAAGGGCAGTATTGCTGAGTGTATTTTTGGTATCTGGAAAAAAGCATCCCACTTGAATGACTGCTGGATTTGTTTGTTTATTTTTAGACACACTGCTGAATGAATGACTGCCAATGTCTCAGTAACTGGCTCAACAAAAAGCCATCCATACAGTTATTTGCTTAGTTTTGGAAAGGGAGAATCCAGCATTGTTTTTATTTATATGGTTTAAATCCAAAGCCCCTTTACTAGCCTCATGTGGTGTGTCTTTGTACGTACTTTTTCCTTCTGAAGGTTTCTGAGAGCAAAACACAGCCTGTAATATAACAGCAGAAAGACCCTTCTGAAATAATGTTTTTAGAATTAATTCACTTGCACTGAACTGGTAAATCATGAGTTCTTTACATTATTTGGCATAGCTTTTATTTTGATCTACAACCAGTGAATGCTGGAAGTTACTTAATAGTTATGCTAGCAAAAGGCAAAGAATAAATCAATAGCTTAATCATTTCCTCCTTTAATTATTTTTTCTCTCTTTTTATACTAAATTTTACATTGAATGTAGTGTTCCTCAGAGTAATTCAGATGTTGATTAATTAAATGGATTATTCATGATAAAAAAGGTTTTAATTGAAGTGAAAGCAAACATCTTTGCATATGTATATACAAATCCAAGCCCTATTTTTTTTTTAAAGCTTTGACTTTTAAGCTGATTTACAGCAGGAATATAACAGTGTTTGCCAATTGAGGAGGTGCTTGTAATAATGTTTCTCTTACTAAAGCTACACTTGCTGATTGGAGATTCCACTTGGATTAATAGAAATAATAATTAAGCCATACATCTTCCTGAATATCTGTGACTTCACTGTCTTCAAACTGTCCAAAACAGTGGGCCAAGTGGACTTCACACACAGTTCATACTTAGGATTTAGTGTAGGTAAGCACAGAAAGATACTGTTTACTAAAGGTTTTCTCTTGATTTCCAATCAGCTGAAATGATTTTGTCTGAAAGTAAATCATGTAGAGTAAATGGACCAGATACTTAGATGTATGTGACAGTCCATAACTTAAAGCTAAGTCTGCTCACCAGGTAGTTTTTGTGATGTGTGTAGCTACTGAGTTATTACTTGGGAACAAATTTCCTTGAATTATTCTGTTATACGGCAGTTTTACATTAGCTGCTTACTTGAGAGGAGCTGCTGGGGAATAATGTGAGCAGGATTGAAAGCCTCTGATTTCTTAGCACTCAGCAGGAACACAGTCTAGGAAAAGAACTTGTTATACAGTAAATGATGTAACTGCATCAAATACTTAACATGTCTTGGGATCTTTATAGTAATTTTTCAAAAGCCTTTCTTTCTCTACGCCAAACTTCTGCCAGCAAAGAGGGGTCCTTGCCTCTTCTTTCTCCTCCTCCTCTTCTCAAGATCTGGTTATTAACCTACTTGGAAGCAGAATTAAATAATTTTAATTTCAGAAGAGTTTATTGTTACAGTTTTACAATTAATATGTCTATAAAGACAGACAGTTGAACAGTAGTAGCGTGTGAACGAGACACTGATACAGTTGTATTTAGCTTGGAAAATCTATTTTGTGAACTTTTTGTGCAGGGGATCTATTTCAGGAGCAAAGCACACATGGAATTGTTAGGTAGCATATGAATCATAGAGAGGAGAAGGTGCAGCAGACATGTTCTCTACTGCTCCTTGGAGTAAGTACAGATAGAGTTAAAAGCATAGATTTTGCTGGGAGAATTATATCTTAGTATCCTGGGTGAAACGGTATGGTACTCTCTTAGGTAAAAGCACTGCCAGTTACTGAGGTTGTCTGATGCCTCTCATTATGAGGCTGTGTTTTACAGTGCCTGCAAGTTTGTCAGCTGGAACCACTTGGGCTGAAATTTTTGCAAGTTGTTTATCTAGCTCAGTATGATAGTTCTTTTTTCTTTGAATACTTCTGTTACCTCTGTATTGTGGAATAGGGGTTTCTGCCTCAGTATTCCCCAGGTTTGCTTTTAGACCAATTTAGAACTCCTTGAAATGACAGAGGCAATTTAAATTCTAGCAGATCTTTGAAAATTTCTTCCTTATTGAGTATCTTCTTGCTTGGCAAATTGTACATGCACCCATCCCACAGAGTGGCTCAGTGTGATGGTGCCTGAGCCTACGGGGATGAGGTTGGACTGTTTTTGCTTTGTCTGCTTCTGCAGTGAGACAGCCAAGCTGAGAGTGGGAAAACGGGGATCACAGGTGGGATGGAAGTGTTGTGGTCAAAGTGAAGGCAGGAGTGGGAGGAAAGGGAGAGTTTGTGAGGAATGGCTGTGTAGGGGAAGAGAAGTGAATTTATCTGGGAAAGGAGATTGGAAGGTGAAGCAAGGCATAGCTGAAAGGGGTCAGAAATGGAAAGCCCACTGGGGAGGCTGAGATTGAGAACTAGCAAGGTGGAAATGGTCGGGGGATGGTTCTTTGCAAGGACATGAGAAAGGAGAGGAAGACTAGAATGACGTCAGACAAGGATCAAATAAAAATAATATAAACATTTATATAAGTAAGTTTATATAACTTATATTTTATTTATACAAAATAATAATAAAAATAGAAATATGGGGGGCCCAAGGACAGTTTGGACAGAAAGGGTCTAAGGAAGTTTAAAGATGGTGTGAAAAAGCAGAAGATAACAGTATTAAACACTATGGCCTGCCACAGCTGTAATAAGACCTACATTCATAAGTCTGTGTTGTTAGCAAATGTCTGCAAAGGCCACTGGTGAAATCTCCCAGTACTGTGTAGGGGAGAGGTCTAGGGGAACAGCAGGGTGCTAACGTTACAGGTTGCTCTGACAGTTTGTATGCCAGAAATACAGGAGATCAACATACAAATGGCATAAGGTAGGAAAACCTGGTGTGCAGTGTTGTCAAAATGAGAGAATTTAGGCGGTTCTTTTGACCCAGTATGATATACAAGAACCTGAAAATATCAAAGCTGAATCGCCACCTCTTCATTCACTTTGTGCCATTTAAAGGTCAGTGTTTGCTCTCTACTACTCTTAAGCAGTATCTGATCTTCCTTACTCTCTCTGTATGGTTGATGCAGGAACCCGTCACGTTTTCTGTGGATCACCTCCTCTCATCTATTTTGATACTGATGGTTTAGGACACCAGATGCACAGGTTTTAATCCCAGTTTGGCTACTCACAGGCTGTGTGGTCTTGGACTAGTTAATTCACCTTCATGTACTCTATTTTTCTCATCAATAATTTGGGGATAATAATGTTTTCTAACCACCCTCTGTGGAGGCCCTTGAGCTCTCTGAATGCCTCAGTTTAGATGAGCTGAGAGATGTGGCTTCTGTTATTAATGACAGTTTCTTTCTGTCTGACTGGTGACTGCTTCTTTTTTCTCTTTGGATCATTGTGTGACTGTGGTGTGACAGAAATTGAGGAGAAAGAAAGGAACAGCTGGGGATGATAGGTACAGTGTAACAAGGACAGCTTTCTCTTATCCAGACCCACTGCTTAGCCAACACTGGATACATTTCTGTATGCAGCCAGACTGACTCAAACTTTGTAGCGAGTAATTTCAAAGACATATACACCTCCCTAATGGCACTCAGTTTATATGAAATGATTTGGAAGAATCTGGCTTTAGTAACTGTGAGTGACTTGCAGCCTGGTGCTGAATACTCGTTTTGTAGCTGGTGTGATAATGCTGCTCGTGCTGTGATCTTGTGGGCTGTGGGATTGGGCAGCACCACAGGAGCATGGCACGGTGAGAAGATGGGGCTAGGGAGAGATAAACTGCAGAATAGCACATTTATTTTCATACCTTTCTACATGAATGTTTTAAAAGCTTTATACAGCTGCCCTTCATTTGAACGGGGTGGCTTTTTATCTCATGTTTATTCTTGCTCTTCTTACTATTCACAGCTCTCTTTGAGCATACGGAGTGCCTTAGTTCTGTGCTGGGAGATGGCTCAGATGCTGGTTTACAGCGTGTATCTGTAACTATGAATTTGGAATTGAATTCAAATGGCAATCTGTTTCGATGTCATAGGTATCTATCATTGACAAGCAATTGCATCTCAGTGATTTGTGTGCTATATTTAGTACAGCTGTTATGAATATCTCCAACCCTTGTCATTCTGTCAGAATTATCATTGAGGAACAAGCTCAGGTCAGAAAGTTCTTGGTACGTCTTATTGTTAGAGGAGAAGATGCTATCATATGTGGCATAGAGATAAAGAAATGCCTTATTTACTGCTAATTTTGAAGTAGAACTCAGTATATTGCCTCAACCACAAGAGTCTATGAAAGCCATCATGTTCACAAGGCAGGTGACTGACGAAAGCGCAGAGTTAATTCTTTCAAGCTTTTCCTGTAAAACCACCTCTCCCATTAGACTAAGGTCTTTCCTGATTTTTTAATTGTTTTTGTTCTTGAGGTTTAGTGTTTGTGAGAGTGAGCCCAGCTGGAAGCTAGCAGGCTCTAGGCTGGCTCTGCAGCCCAGTATCCAAGCGCCTGCTTTGCTCCCAGAAACTATTCTAAGTTTGGTCCTCAACCAAACCTCCAGACTCTTCTGGGAAGGCAATACAAGAGCAGATTAAAGTGCTTAGATTTTATTTTTGGGAATAATCCCAATTCAGCTGGGTTTGAACAGCCAGCTGCTACTGTACTTTAGAGGCTGATACCTTTCTCAACTGCAGTATTCCTTTCAGCCTCTTTCTTTGGTTGTTTCTGCATTAGCTGCTGTTCTGTAACCTGTTCTTGTAAGGTTACACAAACCAAGAGTTAGATAAAATTATTTTGACATTTCTTTTGTCTCAGATCTGGATGAAGAGGAACAGTTACAGATTTTTTTTTTTCCAGGGGAAAGAAAGTTCCTCAAATATTATATTGGAAATATATACAGTAAATTCCATTTTATACTGCATTTCCAGATAGTGTTGCATTACTTTGAGAGAGCTGTTGCCTGTGTGCTGTATGACACAGTTCTTTGTTACAAATCTGGCTGAGTGGCTGACCACATTTCTTACCATATGCCTCCAGTTATGATTTCTCTGTCAAGCTGGTGTGCTTGCTTTTGTCATGCTTAACTATCATTATATGATATATATGTCATTATAAGATGTATATATGTCGTACTTACCTTGATGCATTGCAGCTTAAAAATAGTCCCTAAGCCACTCCAGATTGTTCAGTCCAGTACTGTGGAACAGCCAAATTTGTGCAATGACCTCTCATTACACAAATGTTTTTGTAGGGTCACCTCCTCTCATCTACTTAGAGAAAAGAGAGGGTGGTAATTCTTGAGTGTTATTCATGATTCCCAAGTTGAGAACTTCTGTCCAAGAATAAATACTTCCAGTGGCACTCCAGTGCATTGTCACAGTAGCACTGTGTTGCCCGTAAGTCTGTTATCAGTCATGAGATACCCTGAGTAGTGAACAAATACAGTGCTGTGAATTGTGGATAATATTACGCAGTGGTGATAGTGATACAAAGTGGACACCAAAGTGTAGACAGTGGATGCTTCAAGAGTAGAAAATGGAATTAGAAAAGGTGATTTGACTGCTATAGATTTGTTTTGGCAAGAGGAGGAAAAAAATCAAGAAGAACAATGAAGTAATCTTAGTCTGTGATCCATAGAAGCCTTTTAATCTTTCTTTTTCTTACGCGTAACACTGCTGTCCTCTTAGTGTAGCGATATCAAATAGCAGCTCTTGAAGACTTAAAAAACAAAACAAAACAAAAAAAAACCAACCTTGTCATTTTTATGTTTTTGTCAATTTTACCCTTAATTATGGGATTCTGTTTTAATTTTAGTGGATACTGATAATTCCCTGTGAAAAAAAAAAAAAGTTACTGATGTCCCACATCTAGACAATCAGGTTCTGGACTCTGAGATTCACCAGAAATGGTCAAAAATATCTACACTTCAAATGCTTGGGTTGTATAAGCAGAGATGAGTCTCAGATGATAGCCTGGTTGAATAGTGAGAGTATGCACAGCTTGAGTCTTAGAGCAGCGTGTACTTAGCTCACAGAAAACCGATTTGGAAGAAGAGTTCTTTACTGTGTATGAATTATCATATCTTCTAGATTTGGGTACATGCTGGGTGGGTGGATAAGTTAGCTGGGAACACATAGCTGCCCAAAATGAAAGTTTGGGGTTTTTTTAGGACCTGCTTGTGGGATTTATATTCCTGGCCTACAAACTTTTTTAATTCACTTCACATGAGAGTTGTGCCTTAATTTTAGTGAATGTGGGATATGGAAAGAGTACTGTGGAAGAAAGAAAATAAACTTATCAATCATGAATTCTGTTTTTGACCATGATGCCAATTTGGGGCAAGATTCCAATCATTTTGCACCCAAAATAGAAGTGCTAAAATCCCCCAAAATTCATCAGTCTCACTCATGATCTGAATATTTCCCAAATTATAGTTAGGAAGCAAAGCGCAGAGTCTTGAGGCATGTGTCAGCTTCATAATGAGAAGAGCAGCTCATCCTCTTTTACCTCATTAATGTCTTCCTGCTCCTTTGAATAGGCTTTAGTGGCCAAAGGTGTGACCTCTGTGTATTGATGTTGTCAAGGTTGCTAGGCTGTGAAAACAAATAGCAGGCACGCATCTTAGGTTTTGTATCATAGACTAGTTAGGGTTAGAAAGGACCTTAAGATCACCTAGTTCCAATCCCCCTGCCATGGGCAGGAACACCTCCCACTAATCCATATCACCCAAGGCTATGTCCAACCTGGACTTGAATACCACCAGTGATGGAGCATTCACAACTTCCCTGGGCAACCCATTCCTGTGCCTCACCACCCTTACAATAAACAATTTCTTCCTCAGATCCAATCTAAACTCCCCCTGTTTAAGTTTGAACCCATTATCCCTTTTCCTATCCTACAGTCCCTCATGAAGAGTCCCTCCCCAGCATTCCTATAGGCCCCCTTCAGATACTCAAGGCTGCTATGAGGTCTCCACACACCCTTCTCTTCTCCACACTGAACTGCCCCAACTTTCTCATCCTGTCTTCATAGGGGAGGTGTTCCAGTCCCCTGATCATCCTCATGGCCCTCCTCTGGACT
>JASSUY010036909.1:0-11040 GCA_032466535.1 Forpus xanthops | reverse complement strand
CCCCCCCCCCCCCCCCCCCCCCCCCCCCCCCCACTGCATGTTCAAACTTGGTATGAGGTGATGGAGGGTGCACTGCATGGAAAGGTTTTGGTATCAGTTATGGGTGGGCACTGCTTGTTCAGACTTGGTATGAAGGATGATGGGGGAGCACTGCTTGGTCGGGCTGGGTGGAAATTGGTTGGTGTGTTCTTGTATCCTTTCGTTGTGTTTGCCTTGTCATTATTAGCACTGGTGGTAGCCATAGTGATTTTTATTATACCTTAGTTATTAAACTGTTCTTATCTCAAAATGTGGGAGTTGCATTCTTTTGATTCTCCTCCCCATCCCCCCGGGACTGGGGAAGAAAGAGGGAGGAATGAGTGAGTGGAAATGTGTGAGGTCCTTAAACCATAACAGGAGCAAAAAAGAGAAATATGTAGTGCATGCATATATTGTTAGATGCCAGGCAGAATAGGGCTTTTTAACTGGCTGAAACAAAAAATAAACTCAAAATCAGGTCTCAAGTGATCAGACTAAGGTTTTTTTTTTTTTTTTTTTAAGACTCATCAATGGATCTTGTTTCAATCAAGAAAACTCTTCAAAATTGCTTGAACGGAAGAAACAATTTATTTTCTTACATTACGTATCAATTACAAAAGCTCATGACTGCTTATAAATTTGAAAAGTAGAAATATTTTACTTGTTTTTTTTTATTTTGTGCTTTCTTAATCATTTGTCTTAATTTTCTGAATTTATACCTCCTCATGTTTTTAAGCTCTTTTATGAGAACTGGAAATTAACATAATTTAAATGATAATAAGGTCTTCCATGAACCTTCATTTCTCAAGGCTGAACAAGCCCAGCTCTCCCAGCCTTTCCTCATATGGTATGTTTCCCAGTCCTTCGATCATCTTTGTGGCCCTTCTCCAGCCTGTACATTCTCCAGCCTGTACATTCTCCAGCCTGTCCACACGTTTTGGGTTTTTTTCTGTACCTCAAAAGGGTCCTATATGCCCTAGGTAGTCCTAATCCTGAATTTGTGATGTAATCATATGCAGCAAATAGCTTTAAAAAAAAAACGTATGAGAGGAACGAGAGCATGGATTCAAGTAAATCACTAATCCAGCCAGATCTGCATGCGAAAAACTTAACAAGAAAGCATACACACCTAAGAGGGAATACCGTATTGGTATTTGAGGATACTGTCTTTCAAATCAAGATACACGTGATTATTCAAAGTCAACAATTGAATTAAGGAGGTCAAGATTTAAAAAAGTAAAACAAAACAAAAAGAACCAATAGAATACATTGTCTCATGAAAGATCACATAATTAGCTCCTTTTTTTGTTTTTTTCATGGTCATTTACTGTGAAATCTTTCTGAGCTGTAACATTTCCAAAGCTCAAGTTTGAAAGGAAACATTTACTGCTCATGCATATCAGGGCATTACCAAGCCTGACTTCCCTGCCTGCCTCCTCAGGGCTCCCCTCAACTGTGCCCATGGCCCAGGGTTTCAGCCCAGACGAAGGCCATCATTCTCTACTCCAGTGATGCTATAGGAGTGCCCAGTCCCTTTCCTGTCTCTATACTTCTATCTTCATTTCCTGACTGGACTTCAAATCTGACCTGTTACCTTGCTTTCACCTGATGATCAAAGAACTCTTGACAAGAGCTGTTTCTCTGCTCACCAGCTCTGTGTTGTCCCGGTTCATGGTCCCCTCCTCCTCCCCATTCTACTTGAAGCAGGGCAGCTCATTCTGTTCCCTGAGACTGTGTATGCACAGGTTTGTCTGCAGATCTCGTGTGTATTCATACTCCTCCCTTTCTTCCAGCTGTCCTTTAGGTTTGGGCTTGCTTTATGTAAGTTTTGCTCCCTAAACTGTGGCATTGGAGGTCAGGTTAACGGGGAGTAGGAAGAGCATCCTTTGTAAATCTGAAGAAGAAGCAGAACTAGCATTCCTGGTGGCAGATAACCACAGTTCTCCCCTAGGCCTGGTTTATGAAGGTTTCATTCACATTGTGGGTTTCTTATTCAGCAAATTAGGGGTAGTAGCCTATCCAGTGATTATTATGTATGCCTTTTAAAATCAAACAAATAAAAACAAGAAAAAAATCTCAATTCTATTGTCCCAAACTGGAACACTGACTATATTGTTCAAGTGTTGGTGCAGTTCTAACATTATGGATATTCCACAGCTTACATTTAAGAGGATGCATAAATCTCATGACTGTCTTAAAAATATAAACAATTTGGCAATATCGGTAAATACATTTCATTCTCTTTATTGTCCTTGTTCATAGCTAAGTTTTAGAGATACAGAATACCTGCTGAAGGCTGCAGAGTGCAAGTGGACTACTTATAAAGTGCTGCCCTCTCTTCATAGTCCACTCTCCACTCTTGACTGTGAAATGCTCAGTCAGTGTAGTTCCAGGTCCACTTCATTTCTTCTGTGCTGGTTTCACTGCTGTCAGATATTGTGCAACCACATGTCATGATTTAAGCCACAAATCAACCACGCAGTTTTCTCTCTCACTCACTCCCCTCTCTTTCTTCCCACCACTCCCAGAGGGATGGGAAGGAGAATCAAAAGAATGCAACTCACACAGGTTGAGATAAGAACAGTTTAGTAACTAAGGTATAGCACAAATCACTACTGCTACCACCAATAATGGTACAAGAGGAATACAAGGAATGAGGATGCAATGCTCACCACCTGATATCAAGCCCGAACACGCAGTGCACCCTCAGTTCCGGGTCTCTGCCCTCCGTTTTAAATCCTGGGCATGATGTGCTGTGGTGTGGAATACGTCTTCAGTCAGTTTGGGTCAGGTGCTCTGTCTCTGCTTCCTCCCAGCTTCCCCTCCTCCCTGGCAGAGCATGAGGTTCAGAAAGGCCTTGGCCAGACTAAACATTCTGAGCCATAACTATAAACATTGGTGTTATCAGCACTGTTCCCAGGCCCAAAATCAGAAACACAGCACTGCACCAACTACTACGAAGTAGAAAAATGACTGCTGTTGCTGAACCCATGGCAGCGTGCAAATATCTTTCAGAGCAGTGGTGCAGAGTTCTGGAGCTTGCCTGGTCAAAGAAAAATGCATAGGATATGTGCATCATGGCAATTCCTTATTACCTTAACCTAACTTATGAGTTTGTGTCAGATATGTGGAAAAGACCTTTTTGTTTATGACCTTTTTCTTCCTCTGTGCTTTATTTCTACTCTTGCGATTCATTTGAAAAAAATTAAATGTGACAAATCCAGGCATTTTCAAGTATTTTTTTTTTTCTGCTTGTATTCACATTTCTACAGATCACTGTGACTCTTCAGTGAAATGACAAGGTGCACTGCAAAGCTGAAAGCTAGAAAAAAGATAAAACAAGACATACACAAGGGGCACGGGAAGTAGCTGAGATAGTGCTCACCATTATAACTGAAATTTACATTTGGCTCTTGCTTCCTTTGCTCTGAACTACAATGGTCAGCTGAAATGTTCTTTGGCACCAAGGCAGTCTTTTTGTTCATTATATGATGCTTAGCACAGTGGAGTGTTGGCTTGTAACACAGGCTCATAGGCAGGCCACATCACAATAAAAATGATAAAGCTAATTTAGCATTGCTTCCGTGAGTGTAGGCAGAAATGGAACTTTCTGTGATAAATGACTCACTTTGCAGCTTTTTAAGTTTATTGAGATAAGCAAACAGCACTGGGTGCGCCGGGAGTCTCAGCTCCACCAAGATGCACACCTCTTAACACGCAGTCTCAGTTTATATTGAGTTTCACAAGTCCCTCCTGCATGCGCACTGCCTCCTGGTGGTCTCAGGCAGGGATCTCGGGATGAAGTAAAGAGTCTTCCTTAGTGAGCTTTCTACAGACTTTTAAGGTTGAACTTTTCACTCTCTTCTCTTGTGCATGTCTCTTGCTGGTTCTCCTCCTTCTCTCCCTGTTCTTAATCGTTCTTTACCGGTCTTTAGCTTGTCTGTTGTATCTCATAGATAAAAGAACAAAAGGAACATTTGCAGTTCGTTCCCCCAAGGTCCACACGATCTGCCTCCAGGAGGCCCAGGACCGAATACAATGTTCAAAAAGATACAATGCTTTAAAACAACAACAACAAAAAAAAAAGAAAAAGTATATACATTATGTACAACAGTTTTGGTCATGCAAGGAATAGATCGCTTAATTCTGTATTAGTCTTTTTACTGACACGGATCATATTTACGCATCTCAAACTCTTTGGATTTAATTATGAATATTAGGAAGCAATAATTTTGCTTCTTTAGAATAAAGTCTACTGTGATCAACATTTTCATTGTAAGATCCTGAGGAGGAACTCAGTTGTAAGGGCAAACAAGAACTGTCACCTCCTCCCTCAGCCCTCTCTACAGTTGTGCAGTGCTGCCGCAGTAAAAACATTCTCCATTTGCTTTCAGGATCGTGGTGTTAACACAAGCAGAGAAGAATAGCAGGTAGAGTTAGAACTGCCTCCACCACTGATCACCAGTCCAAACACCTGAGTTATCATCACTGGGAGTTTTAGGATGCTCCAACTTGGAGAAGACAGTTAATAATTCTTAGGAAAAGCCTAGCAGAATCCTGTCCAGACACACAGTTTTTTCTTCTTGGGAGTGTAGTATTTTTTCAATGCTCCAGTAGACAAGCATTGTGCCCCAAATATGCAGAATTCTATAATAGTTCTCTATAATGCCTGATAGTACATGCCTTTGTAATGACAAAGCTGTACCTTTTGAATAGCTATGGTAGAGCGGTGATGCAAACAGCAGCAGCACATCACCTAATGAGAGCTCCAGTATGCAATTCTAATCTTCCCTAATGCTTCAGGTCTGCTGTGGGGGTTGCACACTATAATTGCAAGGCCTTTTGCTGTAGGGATATAATGTGGGAGCCAAGGATTAACATTACTACAGAAGCATTTGGCTCAATTTTTCTATTGACTGTTTGGAATTATTGCTTCTAACAATTAGTTCATCAGAGAAAAAGCTTTTCTGATTAAGCAATTGCAGCACCAGATTTAAACAGTTTTCAGAACTAATGTATTTTCATCTCATAGAAAGGAAAACACAAGAGTCAAATTAATCTCCACCTTCATATTCTCCTTCACCTCTTAAATGTGCAATGGCAGAGTTTGTAGATCAGAATTTTCCCCTAGAAAAGCACAGTGTGCCATAAGGATGAAGATGTCTACACAAAATCATCTTTTGACTTTACTGGTTTAGGTAGTACTTTTTAGGTTTTCTGCTCTGCTTGTAATTTCAGTATCACAGTAGTGTCCACGTGTTCTACAAAAACTTCCTAATCTGATTAATTACTTTTAGCTTCACATTCATATTCCCTTGTCCAACCCAGATATTTTCCCTATCACTCAGTCCTCTGACCTAGCATAAGTTACGTCATGACTTTGGCTCATTTATCTTTCCTACTCCTCCATTCACTTTCCTCCTTTTTGCTAGAATAAAGCACAATCTAAAGTTCTGCAAATGATATATTAATATCATCAAAATTCTACAGCACCTGGGCTTACTAATGTCTGGAAGGGAGAATTTTATGTTACATACCCCTGTGTGTGATCTGAGACTCTTTGAGTGTAGGGTGAAAGAAGCAGTAAAAAAAAGCCCTGGTATTCACAATCCCACTGCAGTAGGCTTCTTAAATGCATAAGTTCAGAACCTAATGGTATGGAGCGCTTCTTAAATGCTCCTCTTATAATTGGAAAGGGCATTTCAAGTCTTTAGTACCTTTCAGAAAGAAGTGGCACTTTTCAAGATTGGTTTCAACACTGCACTTGTTTTAAATTGAGTCTATTCCCAAATTTTAGCTCTTTGCACTTACTCTTCATGGTTCAGTACAGCAAATCTTTACTTGTATATATCTTAGACAGTTCTGAGGTATTCCTTCGGTGTGACTGTATGCCTAAGAAACTAGTTCCTATGTATTTTAAGATACTATAGAACAACACTGCAAGCAGTGGAATAACCATTTCTACTCTTTCATTGCCATCTCCTTTGTGTCTTAACTTTCATTAAGATGACTTGAGGAATAGCTCCAAATGAAACTACTACAGATGAAAAAAAGAGTTATTTCTAGTCACTTTCCTACCATGATGAAAATCAGAATGCAAAGGGTTTGATGGAGTGCTGCAGGGAGTAGGGAACTGCATCTCTCAGAGGCAGGGCTGGCTTAAAGTATTTATGGAACTCTAAATTCAGTTTGAAAAATAAGTTTTGTAGAGTAAGCTAGACAGAAAATTTAGCAGAAAGAGTTTTATACTAACATGAATTTACAGTATGTAATAGAATTGATTTTCCTCCTGTGTTTTTCTCTAAGATTTTACTTTTCACTTTAAAGTATATTTGCATATTAGTCACTTTCAATTGAAAACTGTGTGAACATTTTTTATCCCTCAGCAAATAAATTGCATTGGTTTACAGCTGTATGAATGCAACTAAAAAAGCCTCTACAAGTATGTATTTAATCTGCTCAAACACCCTTTTTATTTTAATTTGTAAAAAAATATAAAAAGAAGAGCTATTTCTCATGTGGGTAAATTAATACACAGAAACATCTTTTTGTAAATATTACATGACAACATAGAAAGGCCATTTTAATTTTCTCAAGGCATATAAAAATTGTAATCTCAGGAAACATATTCTAGTTTCAGCCCACAGTGTTAAAAGCTACATAAGGCACAGACTTCACAGTGAAACCAGGTGAAAGAAAGAGTTTGATGAAGGTTCATATCATGCGTTACTGAGAAAATACATGCTGAGTAGCAGAATTAGTACTCTGGTGGTAGGAACAGTAACATAAAAGCACAAAAGAGTCCCTTTCTCCCCTTATCAAAAACACCTGTATCCTATAAAGGAAGAAATTCTAGTGCTAACACACAAGAGCCACTATTCTTCACTTGTTTCATCTCTCCTGTTCAACTGCTTTTTAAATAGACAATATTGAGGACACTATGACACCAGGTCATATGCTATCATCAATTAACTGATGCCATTGGATTACTTTATTTCAATATCCCATTCCCCTCTGTTGAAAACGTTAATTCAGAAATTCTGTTAACATCTATAGCTTGTTTGGTTCCAATATGTTAGATTCCTTTAGAGAAAAGTATCGTTGTTTCTATAAACCACAACTGAAACTGCTCCCTGAATGATGCCATTTACTTTGAGTACACCTACTATATTACTTATATTGAAATACCAGTTTTCTGGTGTAACATAATGTAGAAAAATGTCATAACTCATGTGATGGCCAAGAGACACTTTCTCTGTGTGCGCGTGATCAGATGGCCGGCTCTGAGGGTAGCCTGAGCCTGTTGGTGGTGAGCAGCTGGTTGCCGTTCTGGCAGATACGGGGCAGAGCAGGACAGTGCTACAGGAATGTAGGGGATGGTTTTCCCGTTGTGTCTGCCCTGAGGCTGGGAAGATCAACTGCCCCGGCAACGAACTGCCCAAGGACAGCAACAGACACTGTGGTGCCTGCTAGGGTTCTGTGTGAAGAGGGGCTGGGGTCTACCTGACATCCACCACCAGCTGGAACCTTCCAGAATAGCTCCTGGTGCACATGTGAGTGTGAACATGAATCTTCATCTATGGGAGGGTCCAAGAGACCCTGACCCTATGTCTTGGATTCAGCAGTAGCAGTCATTTTTCTCCTTCTTGGTCGTTGGCGTAGTGCTGTTTTTCACTTTTAGCCCAGGAATAGCGTTGATAGCACCAATGTTTTTAGTTACTGTTCAAATGTTTAGTCTGACCAAGGACTTTCTGAGTCTCATGCTCTGCCAGGGAGGAGGGGAAGCCGGGAGGAAGGAGAGATGGGACACCTGACCCAGACTGACCACAGAGGCATTCCATGCCGCAGCATGTCATGCCCAGGATGTAAAACTGGGGGCAGGAACCTGTAAGAGTTAGTTCATTGCTGAGTCAGGCTAGGTGTAGGTGGTGAGTGGTTGTATTCTCTTCCCTTCTTGTTTCCTTTTTCATTAATATTATTAGTAGTAGCAGTAATGGTTTTCTATTATATCTAAGTTACTGGACTGTTCTTATCTCAATCTGTGGGAGTTACATTCTTTCAATTCTCCTTCCAATCCCCCTGGGAGCTGGAGGAGAAGAAAGAGGGGGGAGTGAGTGAGTGAACGGCACAAGTTACAGCTGGGCTTAAACCACAATGCCCTATAAAAAGCCTTTCAGCAGCATGGCTTCTGTTTCTTCACACTGGCCACATGTGGGAACATAGCCTGAGAAGGGTATGAGCTAAAGGGCTATGCCTGCAGCTGAAAAGATTTTGACTCACTGATTGAGAGGACATTGCTGGATCCAGAGGTTGGTGATGCTGTATTTCTGTTTTCTTTTGTGGTTTCCTTTCTCTTTTTCTCTCTCTACTTTGGATCCTTTATAAGAATAAGAGCTTGCCAAGACCTTTGTTCCTGCTGACACAGTTTTAGGGAAGTTCTCAACAAAATTAATAGTTATTTCATGCTTCAGAGGGCCTGTGGCTTCTCCCACCACAGCTGCACAATGTGGTGCAACATCAGCTCCTGTGCACTCACCAGGTGGGACAGGACAACTCATCATAGCAGTCTGCAGCTTTTGGTCTGTTCTGCTATAGCTTTGATGTATAGAGGGCTGACTTAGTCCTTTGAGGATGTGGTTGCTTTTCCCTATAGTGAGCCAATTATCCTTTTCAATTTCCTACAAAAGAGCTGGGGAAATGCATAAAGAGGAAACTTCTAGATGGCACTAACTGTGACTTCAGATCAAATACAGGGATTGTTTACACCACAGCAGCAAAATGTAGTGTACTTCACAGTGGTTTAGAACTATGAATCACAATATTGAAGCTATTGTGAATGAAAGGAAACAACCTATCATCATTGTACTACTAGAGATCCAGCCTTATATTTTATTAGTTTTGTAGATAAGCCTTATTACACTGGTCTGAATGTTTTCTTTTATTGTTTATATAGTGAGCAGTAGACTATTTACAAGCTCATTTTACTTGAACAAGTGTAACATTTATCTCATCCTGTTCAGGACTTGCATGTTCGATGACAGCTTTAATTTAAATGCCTTTCTTTTTTTTTTGTTGACTTCCTATTCTTTGCAATCCAGTTGGGTGATGGAATATTTTTCTTTAGTTATACTTCTACTTTTATACAGATTCTATTCCTCCATATGGCTGAATTTCTTCTCTTAATATAAAAACTAATTCTGGCAGGTTAACTTCGTAAGTACCTACGTCTGTAGACTCCCAAAGCCTGCAATCTTTTCCTTATTTTCCATTTCCAAATATTTTACTGGTTATGCTCTGGAGCAGATACAGATCAGTCAGAGAATATTAAAGCACATGACCCTTCTTGTCAATTCTGGAAATGAAATGGCTATTTGTTTGATAGTGGCTTTTCTTTTGAGATGAGCACTATTACTTTTACACTTGTGCTGTGCATATAAATTATTGAGCTGTACATAGCTTTTACAGTTCTTCTTTTTATCAGTAGCTAGGCAGTAATTAAATTGTACAACTCTGAAATAAGATATTATTGTCCTTTCAGGTATTTTGACATTTTGAATTTTTTCAAATTTTTAAGCCATAGGGGGTTGTTTGTTGGTTTTGTTAGTTTTGTTTGTTTTTTAAATTTCTGATTTAGTTTTGTCTCTATAACTGGTGACAAGCTTATTTTTTTCAGGCTCTTGCAAAATCACAGCAAGCCTTTCCTTTCTCTGTGAATTTGATGTTACACTAGCAGCACTTACAGAATGCTGCTGGTATTATTATTTAACTTGTGTGAATTCATCCATGTGCTAGGTGGTCAGAACAGTCTCTCCACAAGATCCAGACCACTCATTTGACCTCCAAGGTAAACTGTGACCTGGTTGATAAACAGAGGAAAGTGACTCAATTTCAACTCTGTAAGCAGACTGGATAAATCAGTGATGAAGTGTTTGGATGTATGAAAGCATGGGATGAGCTTCACTTCATGTTTTCCTGTTTTGATATTTTAAAAAACTGATTTTTTTCTCACCCTCTTCCTGTCTGTCCCTGTGCAATAACCCATTAGCTGAACGTTGTTATGAATAGCTCTAATTTTTCATATTGTGTTTTTCCTACCTAATCTGTTTTTCTACACTCTCACTTAGCAGTTGCATAATTGTTCGTTACTTGTCCTTTTGTTGAGGATACTTGGCCTGGTTGCTAGGTATCAGGGAGGATTAGGACCTATCTCTTCCTTTCATTTTACTGTATTTCCATTTTCTCACATTTGTGGGATGAACAAAGCATGAAGTGATTTACTGAAAAATCTTTCATTCTCCTGATAATATTCCTTTCCTTACTACTTTCATCTGGCATAAGTATTTTTTAAAAATTACACATTTAGCACTTATAAACTTTTTCCCAGATGTCCAGATGTTATTAATTACATCTATAAAATATGATGTAAACCACTTTCTATATTATCTAGAATTTAAATATGGATAAAGACTTCTAGTTGACCTTGCTGAGGCAAAGAGTGTCAGGAATTGTGCAGGGTCATCTTAAAACTGTATGTGAGGCTCCCTCTGCTAATTTAGTTTGTGTTAATTTTGAATGAAAGCTATTCAATGGCATACAGTTTAAAAGTCCAAAGATATATTTTTAGTGACAAATTAATCATAATATTTTGGTTTAAAAAAAACCCAGCCCAGGCAATTGGGAAAGCTGTCAATACTTTCATAGAATGTGTAATTTGTTCTGTTTGGGCCTAAACATTAAGAATGTTTTCTAAAGTGAAAGTCTGAGGAAAAGGACATAACTTTCAGGATCGTTTTTTGGATATGTGGTGTCTTGTTTTTTTTGTGGTTGTTCTTTTTTCCTTTTTTTTTTCTTTTTTTTTTTCCTTTTTTTTTCTTTTTCTTTTTCTTTTTTCTTCTTTTTTCTTTTCTTTTTTATTTTTTTGTTTTTTTTTTTTTTTTTTTTTTTATTTTTTTTTTTTTTTTTATTTTTTTTTTTTTTTTTTTTTTTTTTTTTTTTTTTTTTTTTTTTTTTTTTTTTTTTTTT
>JASSUY010036908.1:0-49785 GCA_032466535.1 Forpus xanthops | reverse complement strand
GCAGTGTTCAAGGCCGGGTTGGACATAGCCTTGGGTGGCATGGTTTAGTGGGAGGTGTCCCTGCCCCTGGCAGGGGGTTGGAACTAAATGATCTTAAGGTCCTTTCCAACCCTAACTATTCTATGATTCTACGCTGCAAGACATGAAAATGGAACTCCCTCCTGTTTCCCCTTTTATTAAATATATATATGTCCACCAGCACAAGTTAAGCAGAGACTTGGTGGCTTCCTTTGTGAGGCAAAAGCAGCAGTGACTTCCCTAAGTGTACTTATTAAAATATATTTTCTTTCTACTCTTGGCCCTGAAGGATCATCTGAGCTTATGAGAACTAAGCTTCTGCCTATCTGATTATTAAATCATTTCTAAAGCAGATGGGGAACTACAGTGGTTTAAACAGCTAGGCTGAGACTGCATAGCTAAAAATAGTATAGCAGGCTCCTTTTAATTAGTAAGATGATCAAATATGACAGAAGAGAGAGATGTAGATATATGGATTTGTGTGTATGTGTGTCTTTAAAATTAAGTTATTACCTCAATACCAGGTATTATTTATAACATATATGATACATGATGTCTGATTTTTATGATGCCATTTATCTTTACTTGGGAGAGACGACAGGCTAACTCTGCTTTCATAATGTCAATCTTTGCTGTATTCAAAAGGAAAATTGTAATAAGATAAACCTGCCACTATGTGGAGAGCCATCATTTTTTAAATGAGGTAGATTAGTAAGTGCTCCAATGCAATAGACTGTCAGATCTGCAGCTCACTGAGGTTGACCATTCCTCAGGGCCCCCATGGAGATCATGGAAGAACCAGTCTAGCTTTATACCTGTGATTTCATGTCACAGGAACCCGGCTTAGGGCAAAAAGGGTGATATCCATCCTATCACTGTGCTGCCCATATATTTTTGAGGACTCTTCAAAGCCTTAACAGGGATGAAAAGAAATCTGTCACCCCTCTGCTCCAGCAGTGGCCCTTTGGTGTCCACCAGATGACTGATGACCATGATGTTTGGCACTACACAACTGCTGTCCAGGCTGTGGTGGCGGACTTCCAGGAAACACATACTGATGTCACGCCTCATGTAAGTAAGCAGAGGAGGTTGAGGATGTCTGGCATGTTGGGTACTAGGTCAGACAGATGTCCCTTGCTCCAAGGGGAACCCAGGCAAGGAGACACTGCAAACTATAACCTTCACTGCAGGAGGACCCAAGCAGCGTTGGGCACAACCCTCTTCTTGGCCATTGAACAGAGGTATCAGCTTGTACTTTGAAAGGACCTGGAAGTAAAAGATGAATCATCACTGAAAATCTTGCCAAAGATTTTCCAGCCAAACCTTAACACGTGCTTAACTTCAGTGCACTGCGGGGTCAGCTAGAATATGTTATCCTGTGACGAGCAATCACTAAAGAATAGTGGAGGTCTGGGAATGAAGGCTGCTGTATTGCTCTGCTCCTACACAGTTGGGAAACTGCAGTGCACTTTGGAGAACTAGAGCATGCAGAATTAACTTTGTCTTAATTTAGCCCTCTGAGTATGCCATAAAGTTATCACTTTGGTGATGCTGTCCTCTGAGGACATTATGACATGCCAACAGAGCACCAATTTTTTCATCTGATGGTAGTGACAAACTGCCATAATGCAAAGTATGAAAAATTCAGACCTTTCCTCGTTCTGTTAGCTACCATGCCACTGTAAGATGACATTTTATATCTGTATTAAGAAAAATGAAAGAAAATGTTTACAGTATGCTTGCTAGTAAAACAACAATGAACTAAAGCAGACCAATCTACAATGATTTTCTTTACAGATACTTAGATTATAATTCTACCATCCCAAACAGAGCTTGTCAAGTTACCCTTCAAATCAAATGCAAGAGAAAAATCCATCCTTGGCTGTGTTACTATAAACCCAGCCAGTCTAGTAAAGTGAGAGTTACTCTTCCATGTATTTGGCAAATCTGGGTGCAGAATTTACCACTCGGTGTAAATATTTCTGCATAGTTTGTTTTGAAAAAATCTTGCCTATTCCTCTTTCTGGCAGACTCTTAGAAAGTAGTAAATATGCAGATGGGCATAGTGATATATTTTGTATCAACATATTTTAAATGTGTGCATATGCATTAGCTATATAAATACATTCCCCAGGAAGTCTGCCAGTGGATATACTACAAAGCTCTGCGTGTTGCATTTGGGTTTGCTTGTGCAGTAGCATGACAGCACCAGAAAGAACCCCTATAGGCTTATTTAGTCTACAACAGCTCACACTTACCTGAGTATTTTCCCCTTTTCTATCTGTATGTACAAATATTTTATATTTATATGCCATGTATACGTATCGAGTGTATATATAAATATATGTACGTACACACAAATGCAAATATATGTACTGACTATATACACAGAATCATAGAATCACAAAATTGTTTGGGTTGGAAAGGACCTTAAGATCATTCAGTTCCAACCCCCTTTCCATGGGCAGGGTCACCTCCCACTAGACCAGGTTGCTCAAGGCCCTGTCCAGTATAGCATGCCTTCATTATAAAGCTGTTGTAAAGCCATAACAAGGTTTATGAACTTTTCTATGAAATATTGTCCTGTACAGTAGCTTCTATGGGAATCAACCACTTGATGGCTGTCTGTTGTCCCAGTATCACCTTGCAACTGATAATAGGTGATACATAAAGACCATAGCATTATGCCAAACCCATACGACATACCAAGTTCAAAGCATACTATTTGATACTAAGCAACACAAGAGTAATTCCTCACTGAGCCAGTTGCTGCATCTTCAGCTCCAGATCTGTGACTGCTCTCTGCTGCCCCATGCACACCGTCTGTCCCATCCTGCACTGTCCAGTATCCTTGCTCGTCCATCCCTTGCAGCATCTACCTCTGGTCCTGCCCCCCTCTTCCTGTTCTTCTCTTTCTCTGGAAAATCTGCTGCATGTGCAGACCTCTGAAAACATGCTAGATAAGTGGGTATTGCCCAAGCTCTGGGGTTCTGCTTTGGGGGACTAGAGAGAGACAGCCCTGACTGGTGCCCAATGCCACCCTGTGCTGCAGCATCCCTTCCCAGCTGGACTAGCTTCCTCCACCTGGAAGGACTGTCTGGAGGTTGGACACTGGTAAAAGACAAAAGAGGAAAGGACATCTGTTGACTGCCCTTGAGATCCTACTGTTCCCTTACCTAAAAGGTTTAACAGTGTCATGTTTCTTGCTGTTACTGCACTCAATTTCTGGTATCAGCATCATGAACTAGTCAAAGGGTATCATTCATCACTATTTACATAAGCATATTTACAGAGAGGGGCAACGGAGGAAGCAGCTTCAGTGCTGTGGGTGGACATAAATGTGTATATGCATATGGTATCATTAACCATGCACTATACAACCATATGGATACTGCTGCAATGGTGCTATGAGAACCATGCTCTTCTACTTCATTGCACAAGGAAAAGCCACAAAAGTTACTGTAGTGGGAACACAGCAAAAAGGCAACCTTGCATTTAATTCTAGACAAAAGTCAATCTGCTTTTGCAGTGATGATAAGCTAGAATAAGCATTATGGAATTCTGCTTCCTGCACACCCACCTCCCCCTTTCTTTACAGCAACGACTTAGATGAGCTATAGTATTAAAATAGAAGCTGCAAAACTGCTAGCTGCAAAAATAAAGGATGAAATAAAAAGTCAAGCATCCACATTCCCCCCCAACTGAAAATGAAGCTCTGATGAGAGGGAGGAGGGAAAAGAAAAGGAACTTACCACACTGCGAGTGAACTTTTCTAGAGAAGTTCTACGACCTTGCTCATTCTCTGGCTTAACAGGGAAAAAAGTGCAGAGAAAAAGAATACAGAAGAAAACCCTTCAGCTTAAACTCAGTTTTTCAAAACAGCAGCAAAATATAAAGAAGCAGCTAGGGGAAAATGTCGTATAGAAATGTAAAAAGCAGAAATCAATGTTTGCAAGAGCAAACATAAGAAACCAAAACCCCTTAAAGAATGAGAGACATTGCTACTTTTACTCTCGGAGAATGTCACCTTTTCTCCTGCGAGTTTTTTGATCAGTTCAAACACCTCTGTGCATTGCTGCATCTCACAGCTATTGGTATTGATTTCTTGTTCATTGAATTTTCCTTCTGTGACTGTTTGAGCTGGGACCTCTGATTCTGGTTAACATCTGCCAAACAGCTGACTGGAGGCTCCCATCCACTTGGTTTAGAGAGATGAAAAAAAAAAAAAACACAGTAACTTTTACAGTATTAAAGAGCAATGTGTGAGTGAGTACAGCCCTGGAGGAAAACCGCCACTGAACTCATTGACAGGGAACCTCCACTTCTCCATTTATCCAGAAGGTAGAAGCACATATCCAGTAATTTTGGCTACATGAAAACATAAGACAGCATAGGTATGCCTGTGAAAGGCTACAGAAAGATACAGGCAGATTTGGGGCACTGGTATTTTTGCATCTGGAGTGCAGGACTACTCATATGCAAGAAAATATTCAACTTCACTGTGAGAAGACAAGCATGTGCATCATGGCTTTATTAACATATCCCTGGGAAGGTTGCTCACTGCAGCGCTTCATTCATTTAGCACAAGGGAGATGTAATTGTCACTAACAGGGAAGAACTAAATAATTTATTGGCATGTTTGCTGGAATACCTAAGAGAAAAAAATGGTTATAGAGCAGAACCTCAGTAATACGAGGGAAAGCTCTCTGCAGCCACAAAGCTGCGGTCACTGCTGATTTCCAGGAGAGAAACTTACTTTAATGTGGTGAGCAAGGAAATGAAGGTGATAAGATGAAAGCAAAACTGCAGCAAGGGGGATAAGGAGCTACATAGGAAAGCCAAAGCAATGGTGGTGCTTGACACTGCACTGGAAACAAGCATTGCCCTGGAGGTGCTCTTCAGAGGCAGCCAGCTGCCCTATAATATGCTACAGATTTAGCTGCAGTAACAACACCCAGGACAGACCACCAGTGCAAAAATCAGGTAGAAAAGATGTAAGGAAGCCAAAGCATATCAGAAAAACTGGATGAGAATTTGTGTAGGTGTGTCTAGGCAAAGCCTTTTGATGCTTCTGCATGTTCATCACAGCTGCCACAGCTCTCTGGTATCTATAAGGTTAGTCTGAAGCACACCAGGCAGAGATAGGGCTGATCCTCCTCACTGCACCACCACAGATGAGAATAGAATATAAGGCTCTTTTAAGACAAGCAAATATTTTTGTCCAAAGCAATATTCTTTGTCCAAAAGAAAGAGTCAAGCAATCTCCCCACTTATAACCATTTGAGGATGACACACCACCAGCTCTGATGTCCTAAAAGCAGACCCAGAAGTGAAAACTACATTTTAGCCAACACTGACAGTGGAGTCAAGGTCCTGGAGCATGTACCAAGCAACAAAGCAGGCTTCCTGTCTGGCAGGGAAGCAGTAATGCACCCAGTCCAATGCTCCCCAAAGGCATCATGCACTAACCCAGGAGTTAGTTGCCTCTCCCTGCATGTGAGAGGAGAGGAAAGGGAAAAGAAACGTCAGCCTCATTCTTCTGCTCAGCATGGCAACAGTGCAAGTGCTCAGAGCATTACAGATCCCCAATTTGAACGAGCTTTAGAGGTGTCCCTGCACACCAGGGTGGCAGAGGTGACAGAATTGCTGCAATCCTAATGCCTTGGCTGAACACGTCAGGATGTGCAGGACCGAGGACAGCAGTGCACAGCCATGCTCCGGTCTCTGTGCTGGACTCCTGCAGAAGTGGCAAGACCTACCAGCAGCCAAATTAAAGGCACAAGTTCACCCATGAGAAGAAACACCTAAAGAAAAGACAGAAAGTTCTGCAAGACTCCTGTGGGGAGCAAGGCACTTGGAGTCTACAGCATCCCTTTGCGTGGGCTAAAAATCAACATCTGGCCCAACTGCATTTTAAGTGGAGATTTGCCATGCACTGGGGGCAAAAAAGTGAGCTGCTGAAAATGGACCACGCTGTGCCCCTGCACTTGCTGTCAAGATTTAGTGCCTCTGGTTTTGCTACCTGCAAGGTGATGCAGCTTCCCACCCAGCAGGAATGCAGGACGGTGGTCTCCAAAGATGATGAGCACCTTGCTGGGGTTCTGAGAGCACAGGAAGGACACCCACAAGGCTGTTTCCCTATGACAGCTGAAGACATGCGTGGGGAAGCAGGCACAGAGAGCACCAATTGCACTCCACTGAAGCGCCTGGCAAGCACAGACTGCAGCAACCCTGCACATTTGGCATAGGGACGGCAGGCTGGGACCAGCTGGATGCGTCGAAAGCTCATCCCCATAGCATCCAGCTCTGAGTCAAAGCGTGACATTTTCTAGTAAAATAAGAAGCTGCTGAGGCAGGATGGCTGCAGCGTGATGAACTGGTTTGAGCAGTTTGAATGGCAACGGGTGTGGGTGCTGGATGCACAGCTCCCCAGCTCTCCCCGCCTGCTTGCCTGCAGACCATGTGGCTGGCAGCCCACTGCAGAGGTAACCGCCTGCCCACATCCCTCCAGTGCAGCTGGAGGTGTGGAGTGTGGCTGCATGTACAGCAGAGGAAGGGAATATGAAAATAACAAAGTGAAAACAAGAAAAGAGAACAAGTCAGACCGGTCTGAGTCCTGTGAACATATCTGGGGTCCTGCACAAGGTCTGACAAGGCTGAGGACCCCAGGGCTGTGCCTGCTGCAGCACTACAGCAGTGTTTGCACAAACACACACTGCAACTGCAAAGGAAAAGACAGAAACACGTGTATGTGCCAGGTTAAGCAGTACTAGGTGCTTCTGAATGTGTGCATTTGGATAAAGCCTGAAACAACCACCCCTGCTGCAGATTAAAACCTCTCAGATCGGTTAGGTGCAGAATAATAGATTTTACCCCTTTGGAGCTATTCACTAATTACTGACTGTCTCCTCCAAATTTTCCTGTTTTCCATGATTAATTATTTACCCAGCCATCCCCATTTCAAGTTCCTTTGTGTAGATTCTGCTGGCAAAGAGCAGTGTAAGTAGAAAAAACTTATGAAAACCAGCTGGCATTGATTATTAAAAGTAATTATAAGGAAATTGCTCAGCATCTTTATAACACTCAAGCCAAGTCCTGCCACTGAATCAAACTGGTCATGTGTGCCCTGACGGGACCAAGATAGGAACAGAATCTGCAGTAGGAACCTGACAGTATAAAGCAGTCAGGACAAAGGATTTGGATAAAAGCAATGCTTCAAAAGGTTTATGCTGAAAACGGAGCCTGTTCCTCATGGCATGAAGCTCCTAGACATTGCCTTGCTGACATTTTTTTTTCCAGGGATATGAAAAGGGGTAGGAAAATATATCCAGAAGCTTGTTCTTCTGCACTGCAGGTCTGTAAAAATCTCTTTCTCCTTCCCTGTACACATGTACACCAGTGCAAAGCCAGAAAGCAAAGGGCATGTACAGTGCTACCAAATGGCTGGAACACTATTTTGAATGTTTTGTGTCGTTTTGCGCAGGACCACAGAAAATTCACCCTTCTCTGAAGCAGCTGGAGAGGAAAACAATGCTCTAAACCAACCTGCTCTTCAATTGGTGTGACAGAGCTCACTCCCACAGCTTCACAGCCCATCTGCACTGCAGCCACAGCAGCCTTTTCAGGATGCTCCCCTGCCTGTGGGCAGGGTTGGATCATGGGAAACCATCCTGTGCCAGGCTGACATGAATGCTGGTGCTTTGACAGCTCAGCTGCTGCTTCAGCTAATGCAGAGATGCCCACCCATGTCATTGTTTCACCTTTACAGGGAATAATGAGAAGTGCCTTGAGGTCTTTGTTCCCTTCTCTCCTTCTCCTCAAAAATAACTAACAGAGCATGTGCCTGGCTGCTCCTTCACCATTAACAAAGCTCCTGTGCACCCCCTTTTCACGGTGCACTAACTCATCTATTCTGCTCTTTCTCCAGGGAACAAACCGTGGCTCTTCAGTCACATCACCCAGCTTGAACACCTCCTTGCCTTGAGTAAGGAGATTTGTCATGGCACTTATTCTGAGGTTTGCTGCTGCCTAAGGACAGCCAGCTGCCATTTTGGCTACCATGGAGGAGGGCTGGGTGGCAGTGCAGTGGTGATTGCCTGCTATAGTCTGCAGCAATGTGCATTATCTACATGCAGGTTGACACTTGACTGCCCAACACAAGTGGGGCATGTTACACACATACACAGATAAACCACTGTAAGCTGGTTGGTATCTCAGCACCATCTGGATAGTCCTTCACCACTGAGCTTTCAGCAGACCCATGATTTCTACCTGCTGCAGAGGGAAGACTGGGTATGGAGGCACCGAGCTTAAATCAGGCGTGGGGTACAGCCATCCCTTTTGAGGACAGGGCGCTTCCTTCATCCCTCCTCTTCTCCAGCCTGGCAGAGGAGCAGGACCTCTGTGTGAGGCAGGGAGCTACACCCAGCCTTCCCCCTCTGAAGATCACTGCTTCCAATCACACCCTTGCTGGAGGCCAACCTCATGCTCCCTGCTGAGCGCCATGAATCTGCAGGATTGAGGCCAATAATGCTGTGGTTATTTGTAATAATGACACTGGGAAGAACAGCAAAAAAAAGTTTAAAATGGATTAAGAAATCATGTATGCTGGTCTGTACGCAGGCTATGTCCACTGTCTTGCATCAGTTAGTGGAGTGAACAATATGTTCCTTTTATCCTCCCTGGTCCCCCCTCATAATTCCATCATTGTATCTCAGTCCTGATCCATAACTTCTCCTCCCTTCCTGCACTCCATTACTGTTCTCCCAGAGCAGGGAGGGAAAGCTCCTACATCTGCAGTTATTGTACAGTGTGGAAAAATAACTCTTCAAACCTACAGTATCTCACAACTCTCAAAAATGTCAAGCATGTTTTGAGGTACTAATCAAGCCTTGCCACCTCTCCACTGTGCAGGTTGCTAATATCATTCCCATTCAACACAGAAGAGGATATGAGGTTGCTAATATCATTCCCATTCAACACAGAAGAGGATATGAGGTATGCGAAGCTGAACCTTCTTTTCCCCAAGGTCACACAAGAAAGTAAGTGGGGAAACCAGGGGAAGTGCACAGATTATGTGGCTCCCAGCTGTGTGCTCTAGTCACACAGTCAACCTTTGCCTTTATCCGGCCCTCTCACCTTGCCACAACCCGCTGCTGGAGGGCAAACAATCCCAAATGACATAAACTTTTCCACAAAATATTCATGTGTAAATCTCAAGCCATAGAGAGGTTCATTTACTTTGTCCAAGCAATCTTTCAGCCCAAGTCTACCATGCTGTGCTTCTGACAGAACTTATTTTCTGTAATAAAAGTAAGGCTGTATCATATCACTGTGCTATACAGGAAATGTTAAGATAATGTCTTCAGGACAAGACAAACTCATGCCCCAGAGAGATATACTCAAGTCTTAAGCAACTGCAGTGAATTTCTACTCACATCAGTGAATCCAGGACTTTTTATGCAGGCTCTAAACCAAATCCGCCATCCATGTAGGCTTCTCTCTTCCTTCCCTCCCTTTGCAGCTATTTAGAGGAATTGTAAAGGGTGCCTCTCAAAGCTGCAACAAAGATCTTACCATGTAGCTCAGAGTACAGAAACTTCATGTTCTTTCTGTCAGCATCTCTTGTACATAAATGGTTTCCAAAACGTTCACTTGCACAACACAATGCAATGTGATTGCAAAGAGCCTCACAGATTCTGGGGTAATATCAACTCCCTATCCACATTGTGTGAAGCCTGGTGAACAATGCATCTGCACAGATCTACTCCTGCCTTTTTTTTTGTGCCTTGCTATGTTTACTCATGCACCCACAGCTCCTTCTAAAAGAAACTTGATTCTTACTTTCATGGCTGCGTTAACATGACACCAAAACCTGCTCCTCAGGCAGTTTGCAGGGGGATGAGGATGTCATGCTGTCACATCCAGGGCTTGATCTGACAGAAAACAAGGATTGCAAACAAAACTCCCCTAAATCACCTCCAGTTTGAATGGGCTCAGCTGGGAGAAGAAAATTCTCCTGATTTTAGGCACATGAACCTTCACGGCCTCAATGGAGTCTTGAGGAAAGGAGAACGATTAACTGATAGGGATAGGAAAATGGCAAAGGTTTTTATGCTTTTTACCATCAAAGGACTTTGCCTTGCATCTCCTTCTTTTCCCACAGCCTCTGAGCTCTAAGTCAGGTCTAACCTTTCTAAATGTAAGCAGCACTGGTTTATGCTGTCTCAAACCAGAGATTTTGAAACAGATGACCAATGGCTGCCCTCATTACCTTCCCTTAATCCACCTGCCAGTAGTCCCAGGCACAGCAAAGAGAGGGGTTTGTCTCCTTTTGTTACCGTATGAATGCTTTCAGGGCACACAATGACAATCAGGACAAAAATACCACTGGGATTTCATTGTATTGTGTCGATGCAGTGTAATTTGGCAGCACACAGAGAATGCAGCAGAAAAACAGCAGGGAAGATGGTGATGGGAAACCACACACTCAGGCTGCAGGAGTCAGCAGTCAGTTTGTGTACAGTCATGGAAGCCAAATGTAAATAGGACATGCACATGCACGCACATGCACACAGAAGGACACACAGACTAATGGGAATAAGTCAGGAGGTGCAGAAAGCATATGAACACAGCCACAAATGCAGAGATCAGTAGCTTATCTCCCAGCCCCTTCAGAAACAAGAGACACTTGGACAGGAGCTGCCGTAACTCTATCTAACCACTCCCTTCCTACCTTGACCTGGGGGGTCGTGGCAGAAACATGGTGCTGGCAGAGCCCATGCAGAAACCAAACAGGCTAAGAAGAGCTCAAACCCAGTTCTTCTGCAAGACAATATGGCTGGAATTCTCGATTACTGCATGGGAGTTCTCATCTCCAAGGAAAAGGAAACATCTCTGGGGAGCCAAAAGCAAAGGAAAGGGAGAAAAGGAGTATGGAAATCACTGCAGGGGTTTATAGGTAAAGCATCCAAAGGGAAGGTCACATGGTGAGGCTAGGGAGGTGAGAATCAGAATGGGTGAAATTTGCACCAGTAATGAATAACTGCTGGGTTCTCCTTCTCATACCAGACACTGTCATGAGGAAAAAGTAATGCAATTTTAATTGCCTGCACTGAGTTTGGGCAATAGCTGTGCAAGACAAACATTTTCCATATTATTTGTACCTTGGGTCACTGTGTTTCCCCAAAACTCACATTGAGGCTGTGCATATGGATGCCGTACCCTGTGCCCCCAGCGAAGAAAACAAAAAGTTCTCATTCCTTTCTTAGGTAAAGAAAAAAAAAAAAAGAAACAATGTTTTCATTTTCACACTAGCAGCAAGCAGCAGGCAAGAATCAAGAAGTGATAAGAGATGCAAGCATGTCCTTTCCAAAAGATACCTTCTTCTTTGCCAGCAATAAGTCCTGGTAAGCGTTTGAACGGAGGAAGCGCGCATAGCTGTCACTCTTCATCAGCTTATAAATGTGCTCCTATGGGATGGAAGGAAATGAGAAACAGAGAATTGTTATCAAACCTCATTTAGACATCACAGGGATTTAAAACACAGCAAATTAGAAGGAAGAGAGACTGATCAAAGTTCTAATTAAGTCTGCTATTATTGATTATCTGTGTTGTGGTAGTGTACAGGAGGTCCATCCTGGGGCAGGACCCTGCTGTGCCTGGGGCTGTACGAACGCATAGCAAAGAGATTGCCCTCACTCCCAAAACTGGCACACATTATTTAGTAATTAGTGTTATTCTGCAAAGACTGCAACTGTCTGGAGCCCCCAGATTATAAGCAGGTGTCCAGCCAGGCTGAAACTACTGGGATGTCTCAATAAGGAAGAAATAAACACCAGAAATTGTCCCACAGATTAGGTTTCATTTTACCACTCATAGATCTTGAACTATCACCCAGTGCTCCCTTCCTGTTCACAGAGAAGAACCGATACTTGGGCCCATTTCATCTCCACTGAAGATGCATACTGACAGCAAGCCAACCTGTTAACATTCTGGAAAAGCCTATATTTCTGGTGACTATGCCGGGTGGTTATACAACTAAATCAGATGTGGATGGTTATAACATATGCATAAAGTTATGTTAGATAAGTCCCTTTCATAGGCTCTTTTCTTCGCCTAGCAAGTTAAACTACTATTACCATTTTGCTCTGAGAACACTTACTATGTGCACCTTCAAACTTACAAAGTGGTGTTTCATTGTGGCAGAACCTAATGCCTGCCTTTTTCCTACCTATATCCTTAGTTTTACTTTCCTGCTAATAACCCCTTAACAGTCAGCTTTTCTAATTGTCCCTGGATTTGCAATAGATATTACCCCAAACACCAAGAAAATAAAATCCAAATCCTTTGACCACATAATGACTGAGAACACACTAAAGGAACTCAAGACAAAAAACAGGCACCCTGGGTGTTTCTCTTAGACTTTGCCCAGGGAAGCACTTTTATAGCGTTAATGAGCAATTTTATCTATACTGATTTATACAATGTGAAATAATCTTTCCTGCCCTAAAGCCATTGTACATGAAACTTTAGAACAGCCAAACCAGACTGAAGTTACATAGGTTATTTCACAGTGTTAACAAGCCAGGCAGAATTCCCTTATCTTCATCATCATGGGTAATTAGTGATGACCTGTCTATACACAGAAGAACTGCTTAATTCAGCTTTCTTGCACTATTCGGTATAGTTTTAAGAGAGGTATAGCTGCCACTGAGTTTCCTACAACACAGCATAAATGTATCCTTTGAGCTAGAACCTGGTATAGAACAATTTTTACTGGTTAATTTCCATACTTGCTTTTAGAGCTGACAGTTCCTCATTCGGGTAGCTCTATCTAGCTGAAGGATAGCACAAGATTTTGCAATAGAAATGCTCAAATAATGCTATCTAGCAACTGTCAGACTTTCCTGCTCCATAAAAACACAAGGGAGGGCATATCTTCATACTTCTCACCTACAGCACTGCCATGACATTTCACATCCAGCTGTGGAACATTTGCTTTATTTATTCAGGACAGAATGAGCCAAGTACACACTAAGACAATGAGAGGGAAAATAATGCATGCAATGGATATGGCAGTCAAAAGGTTTCTGTTCCTTGGTGTGAATAAGGACCTTCAATATGAGCTCTCTTTAAAATATTTCATCTAGCAGAAATTCAGGATTTGGTTGATTTAAACCCAACCTTACTGCAACCAGTTCACCTGTATTGTTACCTTTTTAAGTTTTCTCAGGGAGACTCCATGTCCTCCTAATGAAAAACCCTGCATGACTATATACCTGAAAATCTTTTTCCTTCCTCTTCCAGGACTATGACCAGATTGATGAGTAAGGCAGCCACCATGTAGCCCATTAACAGCAAAGAGCCTGGGGGGTTTCCAGAGCCCTCCTCCTGCTAGTGGTCCTCCCTTGCAGCAACCAATACACACAGGCTGCTGGTGGAAGGGAGCGCTGAGGAGTACAGGAAGGTGCTGTGGGTAAGGTAAGGTGGTGGGTGACAGAGGTACTTTGATTAACATTTTGATAGACATGTATTTTATAGTTGTTTTTTCACCGCCTTTGGACTCCAAATGGTTTCTTTATCTGCAGTCAGATAACTGAGTTTGCTTTGAAAAACAGTGACAACATTTTCTGAAAATAACATTCATTGCCACACAGACAGGTCACATGAGCTGTTTGCAGGCCAAGGAGAGCACTCCAGGCTGGCCATACAACCTGCCAGCACACCAGAGACGACTATCATTCTTGCTCATGTCAAGACGACTTCATGTGTTTGACCTTAAAGCAGTATAAATTCAATATCTGGCTGTGGGAAGGGGGAAAAATTACTTCGATCCTGAGATGAAATAAACCACAAACCGACTTCTTAACTGAAGCCCTTCCCTGAGAAACAGGACTATTGCACACCCACAGCCCAACTGCCACTGTGATTAGCTAATTGGAATGAAACATTTTCTCTTGCTTTTCACATCTTGGAATCACTGAACAGCAACACTGCTACTTTTCAGTGGTTCACCAAAGATATAATCAAACAGGGAATAACTATTCCTAGGCTTTGAATGCTAATGAAGAAAGAAGGCTCAGCATAGGGGAAGCGAGGGACATGCATAGCTTCAGAAGCAAACTTCACTGCTTAGGATTCAAAAGGCTTGCTTTGAAAAAGCTCTGGACTGAAGGCACAAACGATACTCTGATCATTTATTTTACAGCACTGCCTTTCTGAAGCACCTACTGGAAGTCTGAGCCAGTTGCTCAGGTCAGCAAAGCCTGCCTTCTAATTTGCAACAGTACAGGACAGCTTACATTGCTGCAGCCAAAATCCCTGCTGAGATTGCATCATGAAGGTTCCTGCTAAAATTGTGGCTGCAGTATGTGTTCAGCCCAGTTACACAACAAATCTAACTGCAGGACAGGAAACACCAGAGCCTAGGACATTTGTTTTGATCTTTAGCCTACACTGTTCTTCACCACCAAGCTATTTTCTGGTCTACTTTCTAAAATCTGCAGCTTTCTAGGGAGAATTTACAGCTAGCATTCAGCAGCTTTTTGTCTTATAAATACATTGAAAGCTACTGGAGATCTAGCAACTGGAATACTGTGCTCAGTTTTGGACCCCACTAGGCAAAAAAGACATGGACATATTGGAAAGGGTCTAGAGGAGGGCCACAAAGATGATCAAAGGTCTGGGAAGACTGCCATGTGAAGCAAGGCTGAGAGAGAGAGCTGGATCTGTTCAGCCTTGAGAAAAGAAGGCTCAGGGGAAACCTTATCACCATGTTCCAGTTTTTAAAGGATGGCTACAAAGATGGAGGCTCCCTTTTTACAAGGAGTCACATGAAAAAGGGGGTAATGGGTACAAGTTACACCTGTGGAGGTTCCACTGGCCACAAGAGGAAAATTTTTCACAATTAGAACAATGAGCCATTGGAATAATCTTCCCAGAGACGTGGTGGATTCCCAAACACTGGACTTTTTTAAGATTCAGCTGAACAGGATGCTGGAACACCTAGTCTAGGTCATGCTTTCCTAGAAAAATTGGACCAGATGATCCTAGAGGCCCCTTCCAACCTGGTATTCTATGATTCTATGAGCTGAGCTTATTCTTCTGCAGAAGCCTAAGAACCAAGCATATAAACAGAGGTGTGTGGACTTAGTTGCTTTATGCAACTTATGCAAATTGTCTTGTCCCCTTCTATCATGGATTTTTAACTCATTTTGGGTCATTGCAATCCACCGGTCTCTCATGTCTTATCTTATTGAGAAGCTGCTTTTGCTCCTCCTCTTTATCACATGGTGGAGAGGGAGCATAACCTCACTAAAGACTGAAATCTCTAGTAATGCACTGTATATATATGCACACCCTCTGACATACCTGACACTGCTGGCAAGAAATTTGAGACTTCCTATCTTTATGCTGAGAAAACTCAGCATTTTGTAAAGCTCTTTATTACAGGGTAAAGAGCTCATTATTACTGCCACCCTGAATACACAAAGCAAATGCACTACTTGTGTAATTTTTAACCACACAGCTGCAGCTATGGACATTACAGTCTCTTGCAGTGTGAGCAATCTGGCTAGAATTATCAATGTGACACTTCTTTGTAAGTGCCATGGGGAAGTTCCTGTGCTACACCTGCACAACAGTAGGAAATACATTACATCTAGACAGTGCAGCATCTCCCAGCCATTACTGGGTACAGCTTCCCAGGTAGGGCTCAGGCTCTCAGCTCCCTACTCTAGCCTTTACGGAGTCACATTGCGAAAGCAAAAATGTAAAACAGTTATATAACAGAATTGACCAAATGAGCTAGTAAACCATTAAAGAAGGTAACACCCTGCTTCTAAAGCCAAATAGAAAACAGAAGGGGAAAGAAAAAAAGTCTTTCAAGATTTGGCCAGGAGCTGACAGGCATCACACGTCCCACTGGTCTCCCCTGCAGCCTTGCCAGCTATCTTTGAGCACTAAGCTGCCATCTCAGGACACTGCAGTGGCAGCTGCAAGTGGAGACAGGGACTGACTCGACATGTGGGAGCAAGCCCTGGTGAGCTGGGTTTTTGAGCTGACCAGTCACTTAGTCCTTCACACAGTGTGCCGTTGATGAGTGCTGGCTGTACTGGTGATCCCCTGCAAGGATGGATGCACATTTGGAAATGTCAGTCTAACATGGAGGGTGACACAATAACCTGCTTTTGTAATTACAGTGCATTTCGTCGCCAGGAAGCAAGCAATTCCATTACAAGACTGCTGCAAGCATAGCAGATTTGCTCTCAAATATCCCCAGAACTGTTCCCCAGACACTGAACCAAGGCATCAGGGTCTGAGTGCATGTCTTCTTGAGAAAAAGGTAGACCCCTTTTCTGTTTCATGCACCTGAATCACATCTCCTCTATGGTGGGAAGAACTATGCAGCAGTCCTGAGGGCTATCAAGGTTCACTGAGCATATTCTCTGTACCTGAGCTTTTATCACTTCAGACAGCATAACTATCCCACTTGCCATTGCCAGATACAAAGCAGAGCAAAGAGTAAAATTTAAAGGTGGAAATGTTGTCACTTCTGTGAACTATAAAACAAAGGAACCAGCCAGGTAAATCACAAAAAAACCCCTTTTCTACAGTTACGTGAAACCACCAGGAAATCCCGCCCCTGAAAGCTGACAGCTTAAGTGCAGGGAAATAAACCCCAATAAGGTTCAGTGTCTCTTGTCTGTTTCCCTTCCATGAGCTCTATCTTTGGAAAGCGATGAAGGACAAGCTCTGTAAATTTTCTTGACAAGAGGGGAAGGGGGAGGAATGAAAAAAAAAAGTTTGCAATCCAGACGGGAACGTGGGAGGTGGTTGAGATAGCAGAAACTGCCTCAAAGCGGCACCTGCTTCAAATCAATGTGCTGCAATGGAATTTCAAGCCTGCCTCCCCTCTTGCAGTCAAAGCGCAGTGACCCTGAGGAGGGCAGAGGTGGGAGCCAAGCAGGACCTTGAGAACACCAGAAAATATGTGGGGAAAAAAACTGAATGATAAAAATAGTAACAACCCCTGACTTGCACAAGGTACCTAGTGCATCTCAGGGACTGAGAACATTTCTTTTTAGAAGAAAATCTTGGTTCTTTCTTCTGAATCATGTATATGAGAGGAGTGTTATAGAATAGAATCATAGAATAGTCAGGGTTGGAAAGGACCTTAAGATGATCTAGTTCCACCCCCCTTGCCATGGGCAGGGACACCTCACACTAAACCATGTTACCCAAGGCTCTGTCCAACCTGGCCTTGAACACTGCCAGGGATGGAGCATTTACAACTTCCCTGGGCAACCCATTCCAGTGCCTCACCACCCTTACAATAAAAAACTTCTTCCTTATATCCAATCTAAACTTGGAGTGTTGGTGGTTACACATCCAATTCAAATTCCATCTGTATTTTACCCATAGTGAGCTTTGAATACCAGTTAGATTTCAGAAAACCCTTAAATTTTAATTTGCTGAATTTGTTTTATCTGTTTGCACCTAAAACCAGCTTTAACTGATGATGGGAAGCAGGGGGGACAGTTTCAAACACAGATTTCCCATTTAGGACATTTTTAGCCCATTACAGGGGGCTGACACTAAAGGTAGCTGTTGAAATTCACTTGAGCCTTAAGGGCCCACTTTGCCCTTTATAAGCTGGTCAGAAGCCTCCATGCAGTAGCTATCCCACTAACATCTTTTAGATTGTCCTGGAGCACCCCTTCAGGCCATCACCAACACCTGGTATTAAACTAATGAGAACTGATTTGGACACCCTTTTGTATTGCAAGCACGAGAACACCAGCAGCTGCCCCTCTAGCCAACTCCAACAGAGATTTGCAGAATGTCAGACAAATCCATTAGAAGAAAAGCTCACAAGCAACATAAAGCAGTAGATTAAACAACTAAATAAATAAGAGCAAACCAAAATGAGTATCAGTGTTTGTTCTACCTGTATG
The DNA here is from genome assembly GCA_032466535.1 of Forpus xanthops. Taxonomy (NCBI): domain Eukaryota; kingdom Metazoa; phylum Chordata; class Aves; order Psittaciformes; family Psittacidae; genus Forpus; species Forpus xanthops. The sequence goes on along the minus strand of JASSUY010036908.1, from coordinate 31,810 downwards.
CTGGGCATTGGGGAGGAATATACTGCAGATCTGGCTCAGTGAATGCCTTGTGGCCTTAGCTGGAAAGATGGGTACGGATGCCAGTTGAGAGCCAGCCTGGGGATTGCTTTTGGAAGAGCTGTATAGCACAAAGAGGATGTGGGAAGGAGAAAGCAGGGAGACACTTCTCTGAGCACAGTGTGTGACTGCCCCACCTTCCAATTAGACTTGGCAGCAGCCTAATGTCTTTCTATTGGCACCTCTACTTTTGCATGGACATCCACAGCAGAGGAGGTGAGGTTAACCCCTGCCAGCCCACATGCATGCTGCAGTCAGTAAAACCTGGTATCCAGGGACTTTTGGAGATGTACCCTATTCACTTTGTTGCGCTCTTCCCAGCCTTTCCTCAGGAATGCTGCCTGACCAGCAAGACCCCCTACCACACCACCACCAGGGTCTTCCAAAAAGCCAAAGAGAGGAAAGGAGAACTACTCCTCTTTAGCAGTTGCTTGTGTCACTACTGAACACAACAGTTTTTAGGATCAATTATGATCAATTGCCATTCAGTCTTACTGACAATACACTCCAGAGAAAGCAGGAAAAAGTGCTGCACCAGCTCAGGGAGCTGAAGTAGCAGGCACAGTTGAGATGACGCAAGCAGTGAAGAAGCTGCAGAAGACCTTCACATTTACCCTCACTGGACTTGATGTGAAAACATCGGGGGGGGAGGGGGGGGGCAGAAAAACACAGGGGGTTTATTCCAATTCCCCTTAATGTCTCCAAATCCCTGCTAAGAACGCCTCTGGATCTGCTTATTCTTGCCCCTGCATTTAGGATTTTATATTTCTCAAAAATGCTGTCCTGCCTGTATGCATTAACCAGGGACAGCCCCCTTCAGAAGCTCCTCTGGTGCCTGGCAGTGCTGCCATCTAGCAGGGTGAGGGCAAACAGGTGCTCTAGCTGCTGTGGGAGCACTTGTCTTTCCTTGATTTATGGTTTAAAAAAGAAATGTTTCAGGTTGGTAAGTGGCACATAAGGGTCTTGACCTGAGAGTGAATTGCTCTGGAAAATCTGAGCAATATCTTTTTGGCCACTCTCAAGTTATTTGACATAATAATTTACACCCAGAGTTTCAGCTGGTGCATTTTCTTCACACTCAATCAAGTTGCTTTTACTACTAGGGGAAAAAAAGGGAAAAAAAAAAGATGAATAATTATATAGTAATATAGACTAACCTCCCTGCTAAACTAAAAAGCATAAAACCTGTTTTCAGGCCACAAATGAAATTACACAGGGCTAAAGGCACAGGAGTGTAAGAAAGAACTTTAACAGGAGGGATAACTAAGCAATGAGAGCTCATTCTGAGTAATACACAGAAATCCTTTGTTTAGCCCTGTAGATACATATTTGGAAACACAATGTAAATCTTTTGTGGGAAAGTGCATCGATAAAACTAACACATAAATTTAGCTTTAACTCCTCTGTAAATTGATGAGACAACTGGTTTGCTTCATACCTTCAAACATACAAATGGGAAGGCAGAGCTGCTGGGGGGCCTATGGCAGGCACGGTGTGGAGGACTACAGAGGCAAAGGGGTCAGCCTGGAATTGCAGCAGGATTTAGTCCTAAATATAGCAAGGGCTATCCTGGGAGGCACAAGTGGGCTGCTGGGAGTCTAACACCATATGAGCAGCTTTAGGGTTTGAGAACAATGATCACGGCTAAGAGGCTGATTCTCTCAATATGGACCAAATCCTGGCTGCTGGCAAAAAGCCCAAATAAATGTTTTCCTGGGAGGAGGGGACAACCTCGTGTGGCATGTGAGGGACTAGCATCAGTTTTATGAACAATAGCTAGGAATTGCAGCAATGAAGACTTTTTTTTTTCTTTCACACTTACGTGTGCTGTGGTATAGCTATGAGAAGTAACTACGTAAGTCTTTGGATAACACCCTGACACTTGCAGTGCTGTCTGCAGCTTCCTCTTTTTGTTTTCCCAGGGGAAAACTCTGCCAAAAAGCTGAGCTGTGCCATGGAGAGGAATATGCACAATCCCTCACACAGCAGGAAGGAAATTCTGTTGCACTGGGGCAGTCTGTGTCCCACAGGAGAGAGTGACAGAGTAGGTTGCAGCCCCACAGAAACAAGCAGCAAACAACTTCTGAGTAAAGGTGGCTATGCTCAGATAGGGACCACCAGTCCTACTTGGATGCATAAAGAGCCTTCCATGCCTCATCAACATTTTGGCTGTAAGGTATCTACTGCAATACCACCTTAGACTGCCTTTAAATGGTGGAGCTCCAGCTCTTTGAAACTATGCTACAAATGCATATTGAATCTTACAACTGTTTGCCAATGAATCCCATCCTGACAGCATACAACACTCATGCCTTCTGTGGGCTGAGGAGATGCAAAATGAAATGCCGATAAATCTCGCTATGTTTTGTTTTGTTTTTTTTTTTTTTTTTTTAATTAGAAGGTTGAACACTCAGAGATAACAAACTCTCAGGAAAATTAAAGACCATAGTATTCCTGCAGCACATGGGTTTGTGATTCGTCCACAAGAACATTCATCCATTGTCCATGAGAAGTGGGCTCCGGGAGTCCTGGCTTCTCAGGTAGAAAAGGATGCACTTGCAAACACTTTCACTCCCTGACTGGGAGAAACAGAGCAGTGTCAGCTGCTTCCTGACCTTCAAATGAAGAGGAAGCGCTCTGCATTTGACATGCAGTTGCTTCTTGCATTCAGGAAGCACAATGCACACTAACTGGCGCAAGAGTCCAAGAGTCTGAATTCTGAATTCAATTTTTAAGCAAGCTAGAGACTTTCCCATGTAATCCATTTAAAGGTATTTTTTTTGAGGTAGGAAATGTCTGGCACATAAGGCACTGTTACTGCTCGTGCATGTCGTTCTAGCTAGCTTGGCAGGAGCAACACTGAATAACAGGCAGACTATTGTCCTGTGGGAATTGCTGACTGTTCTTGTCACCCCGTTCCCATGATCTTTCATTTGGAGATATGCTGTCTTCTGTCACTAAGTGTGCAAGGACAGAGCTCGCTCCTGACTTTTTCCTAGCCCTTTTCCACCCATGTGTAACAGAGGGGCATTAGCTTAGACAGCAGTTTGATCCCTGATGCCTTCAGAGACAGAAAGGCTACTGCAAGACAAAGGCCAAATGTTAGGTATTTTTCATATAGCATGATTACTAAACCACAAATTAAAATGAAAGGCAAAGGATAAAAGGAGAACTTTCTGATGTGTGGTGTGCATGTACATTTTGAAAACCCCAAGAAAGTAATAACTGAATATCTGCTCTTACATAGAGCTCTGCTTCAAGTCTTGTTTCCTGCTTTGCACAGCACCAGGCACACCAGCACAAGCCTCCATCATTCCTAGTTTTGTTCCAGACACTCAATTGCTCTTCCAGGTGTATATGTGGGGCTCTTGTTTTCAGATTCTGTTTGGTTGTAGGTTGTTTTGTGAAATCCACAAGGGAAGGGGTTTGCATTTTTGTTTGTGTGTGTAACAAAGACACAGAAACAGGGAGGCTTCACATGAAGGCTGTTTCTACAGTCACTGTAACCCAGATAACAGAGAAGGCAACTGGAGAGCAGTGTAAGAAGGATTTTCTCCTTCAGTCCCACAGAATAAAAGCCAAAGGAGAAGAAAATAAAGATGAAGCACTCACACAGTTCCTGACCTTCGCAGAAAGATCCAGACTGTCAAAAGCCTCCAGGATACTCAGGCCTGGGTATCATCCATCTGTACATTATGGATGCAGCACTGCAGTGCTTTCAATTCCCCGTAGTACAAGTGCCAGATCTCTGAGTAGTGCTGGCTCAGGTGACTTGAGCCTGCCTTTGAGGCAGAGCACCTGGGTTTGCCCCATGCTGTCTTGCTGCCTGCACTGCCAACCTGAGCTGCTTTGCTGTTACTTTGATTCTCCATCCTTAGCCACCGCCCTTTACAGACTCCATGCAACTGGGGTAACTGGGTGAGACTTTAAGAAAATAGAAATAATGTTTCTTCAAATTCTTCTATGAAAAATGATACAGATGCTCAATGGATGATTATTTTTATGCTTTCCTTCCATGCTGTAATTTTGCTCTAGACAATAGGAGTTCTTTTGCCCAGTGAATAGGCATCAGGAATATACTCCTCTATGTGCTTGCTGTTACATCCTGTGCACTCTTGGAAAGAAAAAGGCAGTGGAAGAAGGGTCACCCTTTGTTTTCTCTTCTTGCTAGAATACAAAATTCTACTTCCAAGAGATCCTTGCTTAACTTGGAGTTTGGTTTTGAATTCAAGAGGATCCTGTCAAACTCTGTCAATGCTCTCAGCTTCTTGATGGGACCAGAATGCAAACTGAGAACTGATCACTTATAAATCATACAAGGCTTCATATCTCTGCCACAGTCCAGAGCAAACTGAACCAACAGCTGGGGTAGCTGAAAGTATGCACTGGACCCAAATCTTAAATCTCAGACTGTAGTTAAGGAAGAAATTTTTTATGTTGAGACTGGTGAAACACTGGAACACGTTTCCCAGAGAGGTGGTAGATGCCTCAGCCCTGGAGATGTTCAAGGGCAGATTGGACGAGGCTTTGAGCAACTTCATCTAGTTGAAGATGTCCCTGCTCATAGCAGGAGGGCTGGACTAGATGACATTTGAAGCTCCCTTCCAACCCAAAGCATTCTATGACTCAGATCTGGGCCAGGTACATTTCTGGTTTGAGCAGAGTTTGGCATTATGGTCTAAATCTGATCTGGTATTAAACCAAGAATCTGCACAGTACTGTTAAAATCCCTAACTGAGCTCAGATTAGAACTGAATTTCCCTGAACCATCTTCACAGAAAGAAGGGCTGGTAAATTCCGGTAAAGGAATGTCAATCTAAAACTCTGTTTTATCTGTTAAAAAATAATAAAGGAAACAGGAAAGTAACTCCAAAGACAGCTACATGTTTTATCTTACTGCAGTATACCTGGCTCTGAAGCCTATCAGTAAATGTCCCTATAAGCGAAGGTTACAGGAGACACAATGCATTCTTGCGATACTAGTTCCCAATGCCAAGGCACTGAGGAAAGGATTAAAAGCTTTCTGAAGGCAAGAAGACACTTCAGGGAAGGCAAGGAGATGCCTGAAGGTACAAGAGAGGGAAATGTTTAAAAACTAATAACGTGCTGTACAGATGAGCTGTAATTGTCATACTCACAGCTCTGGGATCCCATGTCAGATATTAATTCCTTTGGCTGTCAGCAGCTTCGTTAGCCAAAAGAGGACATTCAGATGGATCCAGACCTATCGACTTTCCGGAGCTGGCTCTGCCTGCTTCATATTACAGTGCCCCACACTGGTTGTTCAATGATGCTGATAACTCCTGTGGGAGTTTACATCCTGCTAAGTAGTGCACTGTTTAATTGAACTGACCTTTCCCGATGGTGCCCCTTGTATTAAAAGCTGCTTTACTCCCCAGTGAAAATGGCTTGATAATCATAATATTTTACTCAGTGGACAGTTGCTTAAGAGAAGAAAATAATCAGCTAAATTGGTAGGCTTGCCTCTGGAGGGGTCCAGCACTAAAACAACAAAAGGTGCTGCAGATCAAGATAGCTGGCAGAGCTGTCAATCAAGACAGAGATAGGAGCAGAGGCTCTGTTGCTCGAGGATGGAGGGCACCAGCAAACCAGCTGGCTGGGGGAGGTAAGCACAGGCCAACACAGCACAGCACTCTGCTTGGAGCTGAGATGAGCTGGCACAGCTTGGGTGGGACATGGGGTGGGCAAGGGCACATGTAGGAGATGCAGCAAGACAAGGAGGCTCTCTGCAAGTGGTTTGGGGCAGGACTGCAGGGTGTAGCAGCAGCAATGGTGGTTAAGAATCTTAAACTGAGATGGGGAAATGGCAAAGCGTTTGCTTCTGTAATACAGGAATCCATTTCCCTCCAGAGTGGCCTTCGGATGAAGAGGTCTTAAGTGAGAGGCGTAGTTTGTTGGAAGCCCCCTTCTTTCCTTGTTTTATTCCAGGCCAGTTGCCATAACAGATGGTCATCCATCATCTGGAAGAGCTCCTTGGATCTTGAAGTCAAGGTTGTACAAAGCAGCACATCAATGTAGACTGTTAAGCACCTGATAACAGACAATGTTTTGTAGACTGTGTTCTGCTACACTTTCCCCTTCCCAAGCACAGCAGTGTGTTCATTTCCAGCACTTTTTTATATAGCACTGGCATTTTGCAGGTCTCCCAGATCAGCATCATCTTTTCCTATTTTTCTAGTGCAGGAGCAGCAATTTCATTTTCTTAGTTCAGCCAACCTTTTTCTTTCTTCTTAGTGTCTCAGAGCTGCAGGCATTCAAAGAATGTGCTGTTCAGTAAACTAATGTTTTTCTTGTTCTTTATTCACAAGGATGTTTCAGTTGTTTTCCTCTTTGTGCTAAAGCTACACAGGACAGGACAACACTTATATTTTCCTTCTCACAGTGGGGTGTTTTGACTGGTTATGTCTGGTCGAGTTCCTAAGAATGTGGGATGTGTGAGAGCTCTCATGGGCTCCCGATGCCAGGGGGCCAAGACAAGGCAGCTCAGCTGTGACCTGCTGCAGATTCATGGACAGCAGAGCCCCCAGCGTGGCAGGACTGACCTAAGGGAGACACCAGGACAATACCTGGGAGACACAGAGAGTACTGGGGGAACCTACACTGGCTCTGTGAAGTGGATGCGCGAACAAAAATATCCCCTCTCATCCTGGAGAGTAAAAGGCAAAATTGCTTCAGCTTCACAAGGGCACTATGACCTTCAGCAGTGTCCTGTTTTTCCCTGATTTTGTTAGACAACCTTCTTAGCTATCTGGTCAAGCAGTCAGCGACAGCTTCCTTGGCCTTTGGAGAGTGACTAGAGCTGTCCACTGCACAAGAAGGTAATTGGGTTCATCTTTTACATTCCTACCCTCTCTTGGCACAGATTCAGCTTCCAAAAGGACCATAGCCTGGCCTGAAGATACACTGTTGCCTCATACTTGAACTGAGAACATCCATCAGCATAAAAATCCTTTAAAATAAAATTAACCCAAGAAGCTAAAATTGCAATCTAACTGTGAGAGCTTTAGCTTGATTTCATCAACTTCCCTTTGAATAGCAATTACACTGTGAACTGCTCAGTTCAAGCCTAAATCCTGTGTCTTCTTCTGATTAAATACTCATTGTCTAAACCTCCATCTTTTTCTCGGGACTTCAATTTATTAATTTAATCAGTCCGCCCACTATTCACCTTTCAGCTTTAGCCTACATTGTGCCACCATCATTTTTTTTTAGGTGATGCAAATTTGCAAAAGTTCATGTTCACTATAACTGTAAAGGAAAAACTGCATCTTAGTCAGAATGTCTTCATACTCCTGTGTTTCTCAGCTTTAAAAAGAACATTTAAGTGGCTTGATGTTCACAGGGGATTACCTTGAAACTTTGCACACATTCCTTCTATGCTGGCCCAAAGGAGCAAGATGCATTCAGGAAAATAGAGTATTTGATGCTGTCTTGAAAAATTCATTGTTTAACCTTGTATAAGTGGTCCACAACATCTCCCCAGACACTGAAATATTTTGTTAGTGGAGTATTTTGAAGAACTGTCTTTGAACACCAATTTAAAGACAATATAAGAACAGTGATTTTTTTCATTTGCTGTTGGTTTTACTACATGCTTTTGATAAAAATGATTACAAGGACAGTAACTTTTAATTGTGTCCTGGGTAATATTTGCCAAATGATCCCTTTTTCCAGCTTGCTGCGCCTTGCAGACTTGTAAATTTTGGAACATTTGTTCCCAGAGGAGCATTAGGCTGTTATAACAGACAGATTCAAAGAAAATATCATTTACCCAGCTTGAATAGATATCCTCAAAGTCACTTCAAACTGTGCGTCTCCTTTTTCTTACAAGTGAGCAGTGACAATGTGATAGTGGAATATCACAGTAAAACTGAAAGGTTTATTAGCAGTAGTTCCATAAAATCAAAACCAAACCTGTGCATCTTCATATGTATATCTCCCTGGGTCTTTGACATTTTGGCTTGTTTTCTCATAGCTGTGGGAATCCAGGTTGATAGCACTTTGAGCCCCAGGAGCTAGAAACTCCTGCCAGATTTCTTCCACTCTGGTGGTTACATCCTGCAGAGGTTGTTTCTTGAGATCCTGGACAGCCAACCAAAACCTGTACTAGGCAAAAATTAAAACAGGGGAAAAGAGAAAAAGAGAGAAATCTATATAAGACTTCATGGATATGCCTGGGCAGTCCTCAGACACAGATAGAGAGCCTAACCCCACATCTAGCTAAATTCATAGATGGCTCTCCACTTAGTATGTTTTCAGAGCAAGGTGTAATATACTTTACACCAAATTTTTACACTCTGTCTAAGATCAGAACAGCGACTTTAAGAAGTGATACATTCTTATTTAAACCACCCTGCAGAAATGTGACACTGGATATACGAACAGGAAACCTCCAGAATCGTGCAGACTTTCTGACTTGTAAAGCAACAAGCATTCAGATTGATGCTGTGGGAAGAGATGAATCTTGTCATGGCCGTACTCCAGTTCTAGAGGGATATTTTCTTGACTGGACCACACTTACAGACTAAAATAACTTCATAAACATTGAGAAGATACTGTCTTTGATGACCAAGGACATCATTTAGATCTCAATCTGTGAAACCAAAGGACACAGAATATTTTTGCAAGACATGCATTGATTGTCTTTTACTCTAGGGAAAAAAAAAAAAAAAGCATTTTGTTGCTGGTACTGGTAGTATTTATTGCTGACAGAAATATGCTCTTTCACGTGATTAATTCAGAAGATGCATACGCCCCAATAGCTATTTGTTTTGGTCAACTCTACCTTCTATCTAGCAAGAAGATACCCTCCAAGGCCTCAGCCCTGGGTGCCCAGATACTGCAACATGGCTGAATGGATACAAGAGTGCTCTGTGGTGACTGCTGAGGGCTACAAGGCAAATAGGTACAGAAGGTACCTTTGCAGCCACCTGCAATTACTAGCTCTTTCCTACCCCAAGACAAAGGAGTCCATTGCTCAGGGATAACAAGGGCAGAACTGTGCAGTGGGGACAGGGTTTGTCTGGGTCACTGCTTGCTCAGGGCATCTGCACGAGCTGCACAACTTAAACAGTCCTGCTCCCCCCCTTTGTCACTATGGGAGACTACTAAATGAACCAGTTGAATTTTAACTGAAAAGTCTGATTTCCCACCCCTGATGATTTCATGGTGGCAACCCTTGCTTCCTTACTTTAACCAGTTCCTAACCACCCTGGAAACACTGGGGTTATTGTAATGAAATGAGGCCACTAACCCCATTTAGCTTGGTCCCTTACCTGTCACAGAGGAAAAAAGCCAATCTGGGAGGAAAAACATCCTCACTGGATGCAAGGCCAGGCTCAATCCTCCTTGCCTGTCCCCTGCTCTACCCCTACCAGGCCCAATGCCACAGCCCTGACTCACCCAAGCCACATGATCATATTCCTTCATATGGTTTTCCCTGCTCTGTGGTAGGCTGTCAGTAAAATGGAGTAGAGTACTCTCAGACACTACATCAGCACCTGCGAAGTCACATACTGCTGGTGCTAGCACATTAACGTTTGGTTTTATAAACTGAAATAGAGTATTCAGGGTTGGCAGAGGTGTGTGCATGGTTGACCCTTTTCCATTTTTGAGCCATTATGAGCACCTGATGTCCTGCCATGTTATTTGAGCCATAACTGACACCCTCACTTATCACATGCACACAGACAATAAAGGGTGGCACACTCAGTGCAACAGTCTGACGCCATATGTGGCTTTCTTTACTTGGAAAATATTTTATCTTCCGATTTCAGATGCTACGGGAAAATGTGAATGCAGAAAAGGAACAGAGAGAAAGGATGCTAATCATTCCAGAGTAGCTGGGACATTTCAGACAAACACTTGGCTAGAGAGAACATTTTCTGCTGGCTTATCTTCTGCCCCTAGAGCTGGGGAGGCGGGCTGGGAAAGCATACTCATGAGAGAACAGGGTGCGCTGTGAAGTGTCAGCTTGCCAGAACAGGAGCACCATCCATTTTAATAACCATTTGGCTCAATCTGAAAACCAACCAACCAGACCAACCTGAAACTAACAAGAACAAGCTCTTTTTACTGCAAGCAATTGCAAATTCATGCCCAAGGCTGGATGTCCTCTTCAAGGCAAAGGGGAGTTTTGTCTTGGTAAAAATTTCAAAGCTGTTCACTACAGCTGGTATCTGAAAATCGAGGAACATCAAAGAGGAATACTCAACCGCGCAGCCTCAACTCCAAGGCAAATTCTCTGCCACAAGGAATCATCCTGAAGCCAGTGCATAAGCAGGGCTTCCCTATGGGATTTGTACAGCTTTTGCATGAGAGAAGCAGGTATTTCTTCCCAGGAAAGGAGCAGACTCCCAATGGCTGTGCTGGAATTCATGCTCAATTATATTCCCTGAGTCAGATCCGCAGTTTCTGAAGCACAGGCCCAGCCCCATGTTCACAAGGAGTCAGGAGAAGAGCTTACATTGCCTCCTCCCTCTCTCAGTGGACGCTACTGGCACAGGGCAGCAGAGGAGGGAGATGTCCTCCTGTGTTCTCTCTGCAGGTGCCCTGTAAGGGGAGCAGGACTGGCACAGGGACTGTCTGCACAGAGAGAACAGCAGTATTGATCACAGGTCCTTTGCCCTTTATCAAACAGCGTGTAAGCTCTGGGGAAGGTTGATAATATAGTGTCCTAAACTGTTGTCAGAGGAATAAACCATTCCAGCCTCATCCAGCTTTTAATTAAGCTGCTGTCACTTGCAGAAGATATCCCATAATGGCTCTTTATCCCATGCAGCCCTTCAAGGCAAAGAGAGCTCCCGGGCTTCAGTGCGCTTGCTCTGTCTCCTCACAAGGCACTGCAGAAGCCCGTGGTGCTGGGGAAGGAGAGGATGATGCTTCTGAGGTAGGTTGCAAAACAAGATTTCGTTTCAACACCTGATGAAGAGACTGAGGAACAACTGTCAACATAAGTACAGGGTCGTATCCCCATCTTTGAGGAGGACATGATAATCCTGGTTTATCAGTGAAAAATCTCCAGTCCTCTCCTTGCCTCAGCAGCTCCATGCAAGTATATGGTGCACCTCCCATCTCACACCTCCAACCATTCACAGTCTTGTTTTCACTAAGAGCTGGGAGGGGAAATGAATGAAAGTAATAGGTATAAATCAACACGCAGTTCAGACAGGGGAAAGAGTTACATCTGTGTGTTGCTGAACGTCCAGATCCTCGGTACAGTGAGCTGCACTCTGTCCTCCACGGAGCACACTGAGGACAGACAGATGCCAGCAGCGAGGCTGCGCGCTCAGGGCACAGTTCTTCACTAGCACTGCATTGCCCAGGTGAGCACGGCGTGAAGGCACGCAGGCTGCCCCCCGGCTGGCCGTACACCCCTCCTCCAAACTCTTATCCCATCTTCCTGCTGCCTTTTAGTTCTTGAGTCGGGAGTCGCCCGTTTGCCCACGAACGGCTGCCGGCTCGGGGATCCCCACTCCTGGCAGCGCCCGCCGAGCCCGGTCCGTCCACGCTCGCTTCGCCGCGGAGCAGCGGCGCCGCCTGCTGGCCACGAGGGGAGGAGCCCTGCCGCCCGGCTCCGCGGCGAGCCGCATCCCCACCGTGACCCTCCCCAAGGTGACACACCCTCCCGCACACGCGGTGACACTCACAAAGGGCCCTGTGCGACAAGCTCGAATGCTCAGTGCTCCGCCTGCCCTTTTGGAGGCTTTGAAAGTGGTTGGAAACTTCCTCTGTAAATGTTTTTTATTAAGAAAAGCTCCAGGGACTGGTTTTGTTTAAGATACGTGCCCTCCTCAAGGCCATAACTTTCCCTTTCCTAATAAAGGCCAAAAAAAAAAAATTAGAAACATTGGCAACAAGTTGCAGCCATCAGGGATCACATAAGAAATAAATCTTTACTGCAGGTAAACTCCTTTTCTGGATAACTCTATTTTCAACATATGTTCACAATAACCCATAAAATTCCTTCATTCATGCACTGCAAGGTTTGCCATGCATTACTATGCAGTGTCATGTGTTCTCTATCCAGGTCTATAAACAGGTGTGCAGTCTGCCTCCCCTTTGGGTAAAATTCGCATGTCCCATATTCCCACTTAGTTGTTTCTCTTTCCAGCTGACACCCTTTGAAGGTGGGGGCAAAAACACACCCAATCAATCCACCAGCTAGATGAACATCTCAGCAATCTTGAGATGTCTCGGGAGATTTCCAGGTCATAAAAATATACAACAACTCCCTGTTGGCCTTTTTTAATTTTTTTTTTAATTGAAGCTTGGCATTTTGTCTGCTCTATTTTGGGTACTTCAAAAATCAACAGAGTCAAAACAAATTGTAGATGAAAGATAGCAACAAAGAAGAAAGAAAAGAGAGCAAGAATAAGAGTTGGAAGAAAAACAGAGAGAAAAATACCCAACTAACTGGCTTCCCTGCTTTCACATAAATAATGGACAGCCAGTAAATAAGTAAGTTACAGAGCTCAGCTGAGCCCAGGAGACTTGGTGGACATGATCCTGCAAGTTTATTAGAACACAGAAACACAGCTGGAAGGACACCCGGGAGGTCAGCAAGTCCAGTCTGCTGCTATCTCTGGCCGTGCCTCACTCGAGATCCACACTGGGACCAATTTTTCTCAGCCAGGAAGATACGGAAATACCTCACCACAGTCAACCTGTGATCTGGGACTACCACCACTGGGTACAAGAGCAGAATTTGGTCCCCTTGCCATAGCAGTGAATTACATTAATGTCAAGGCATTCTTAAGTGCATGCTTCATGGAATCTTTTCTAGCACTACTAGGAATTTTTAGGTTTTCCAGCAGTTTCTCAGATCTGCCTTGAAGACAGAACGGGTCTCAGGGACTAATGCTAGTGTTAATGAAGATCCTACTGACATTCCCAAAAGAGAATAATTTCCAGATCTCTGGACAATTACTTGGAGAAAAGTCCTTAATTGATAACTGCAAATGAGCCAGATGCTGTGCCCTCCAAAAATTCCTTACAGTTTCCCAGGGTTTGGATGGGATGAATTTCACTTAACTGTAGATATCTACCACACAGATGCTGAAATCTGAATCAGTCTCTCGAGGCTTATAGATGGTATAGAGGGATAATTTAGGTGCTTTTAGTTTTATTTCCACTTAAAGCTGAAAAAAATACTTCCTGAATGATTCACTGACTCCTCTGCAGCTTCCCTCCTCACACTCTAAAGGGACTCTGGAAGATATAGAAGAAAGCACATGCTTCCAACTTGCCAACTTCAGAGACACAAACCTCAACTTTCCTCTTGGGTGTAATTTATACTTTGCTTCCATGTTAAAACATCCAATTGCTTTACTTTCTGCCACACACACCTAATGAGAATTCAGGAGCTTTCTCTGCCACACCTGAACCCCAGAGAGCAACCTTCTGCTCTCTAGCACCACTGCTCACTTTCCACACTGTTACAGTTTTCTTTATTAATATTTCTGCCTTTGCATCCTGTTGTTATTTAAAGCTTTAAGCAGGCTTGCTAATACTGATCCAGTACCAGATCATAATGATACAACGTAAGGTAATACCATGATAATGACACTGTCAGAATGATAGCAATGTTCCCGTATCATACTATCTCCCAAGAAGGATGTGGGATTTGACCTCTAACCCAGCCCACTGACTTGCAGCCTCCCTTTGCTACAAGCCAGCTCAAACCCAAATAGAATGTCCATCAGCAGGAGGAGCAGCTCTGCCAGACCAAGGAAGGTATATGCTTGCCTTCTCTTTCTCTATATGAGTAGGAGCAATGTGTGGGACATATGCCATAAAACCTGTCATAAAGCCTGCTGGATTTCATTAGGACAACCCCAGACACATTTCAGAAAACCCATTTGAGGAGTACTTCAATGCAGTTTATTAATTTTGTACTTCATTACTACAGCTTAATTGCAAATGAGCACCACTGTACGTAAGTGCAGTAAACATATATGAGCTCAGTACGTGTTCAGCAATAAAATTTCAAGCTCATTTATGTAATTCAGTAACACTCCCTTGTTTATCTCACAAGTTAACTCTCAGGTTTTTAAAAACAACAAGCAAAGGTGCATTGATTTTTCACAGTTTTGCTGTCTGTATTTCTCTCTGGGCAAGCAAATCTGATAAACAGGATGGACATTTCCAATGTCATTTACAGTCACTTTCTGGGGAATTCCCTTTCAGAACTCACAAACTAGTGGACTGCACTGAGGTGAGTGGTTGCTCACATGCTTTACTAATGTATTTGATTTTTCTAAGCAAAAAAACCCCTGACAAACCAAACCAAACCACAAACTTAAAAGGCCATATAATCAAGCTCTTAGTTGGTGTAAACTCAGAAAAACATCAAACCAGTTCAGTACCAGTAAAGACCAAAACCCAACTGACCACATGCTCAGTTACAGCTGGTTTCTTCATCTGAGGAGCACGCTCAGTTTTGCCTGTGAAATTGTGAGCTCTCTGGCCATGCCTGCTCCTGATCACTGGGCCTTGGGGAACAGGAGTGCCCCAAAATCGCTGGTTCCTGTGCCCATGTATGTGCTGAGAGGGCACCAGAGTGCCACAAACATGCCTCTGCAATGTAATTCAGGCTCTGTAAACAAATGAGTTTTCCTGGATACTGCCACATCTAGGGCAGTCAAATTACATTACTGTCTGATCCTTCTGTGTCTCCAGGACTAATGAGGGCAAGGAGCAGGTGAGGACTGCTGCAGTTATCTCTGTAGAGCCTCTGACCTGCTGTACCTCAGTTACGCAGCAAGGTAAAGGTTCTCACACACGACAGTACAAGAGCCCACACTGGCACCCTGACACCACTCAAACCCTCACTGGCAGCACACACTGGTGGTTTGAGCCTGTCCTGCTGCAAACCACCCTGCTGCTAAACCACCATCTTCCTGCTCCTTCACAAATGGGTGAATGTGGCAGTAAATTTGGCTGTTTGTCACATGCAGGTGTGTGTCTGAACTGTAGCTCCAGCCACCGAATACCAAACTACCTGTTCAGACTGCCTCTGTGGCTGGTACAAGCCCTCTCCTGTTTTCTTTGGACCTTGCAGCCTATTCCAAGTATAATCCTGAGAACCCCAGTTTCTCAGAGCTCACTACAGTGCATTTGCTTCTGTTACTGGACCTGTTGTGGCTTGGTTGTATCTGCATCACCCTCTCCACAGCAAAAAAGCTGCTTTCCTTAAAATGAACTACTTGTTTAGGGTTAGAATTAGAGTTAAGATTCCAGACAAGGATTATAAAACCTGTGGCTGTATCCTGACTAATTCTAGGGCAAGCAGGGAACTCAGATCCTTGCTATGTAGATAGGGCTGTGAGTATAGCTTAGCACCTCTGGGGGTATCTAGCTAGACCTCTCTTTTTCTGTCAGTATGAGAAGATAACTGGTATCAATAAAGGCAAATGACTTAATCCATTAGTTCTGGGGTATGTAGGGGTGACAAATGAATCCTAAGACGATGACTTTAGCACTTAGTTTTGCAGTGGTAAGGACTGAAGAAGCAGGCATACCGTTTGAAGGATCGAAGCATGCTGTTGGTGCTTCCAGTGTCTTTTTATCAGTTCTCCAATGGGACTGTATCTTGGAGCAACGTGCTAGGGTCAGAGGTTGGGTTTAGAACAGTATTATGGATAAGGCTAGAGGGGCTGGACCTTCTAGGAAACGTTTGTCTTCATCTAGGGTTAGATCACCGAAAAATTGGCAACTTATTACTGCTGCCTTGTCCTGCTGTAGTTGAGGCCGCAAAATTGCACACAATAGATTTATAGACTCTCAGTCTGATGTAAGATCATGTGGGTGTCTGCATAATGTTTCATAACAGAAGTTTTGTCTTCTGAACAGCATAAGAAGCCAGGTACTTGGAATCCCCACACAGAGAGAGTGCTATTAAGGTGAGAATCAAGCTCTCAAATACTTAGGAGCTGCCAGAATTAAAACTAATTGTTGCAAACCTGATTTAGTGAGTGCCAGTACTGCAACAGGTTTTAGCCACATGATCACCATACCGTTTCCCTTACATAACCTCTGACACAAATGTGTATGTAAATCCTATATATTATCAGGGGGCTTAATAGAACTATTAATAGCTGTGTCTCACCACATTATTACAATTTTGCAAGCCTTTTGCACATGCTACTTGACAACACTGCCTCTGCTAAATACTATTCCTGAGAGTACTGACATACTTCTAGTATAGGCATCTATAGCAGTGCTATGGGCCAAACCCTGCCATTCTCAACTTGATTCAAAAGGGTATTTTTAGCAGTTCAAGACAGAGAAAGCATTGCATTTTGCCTATGCAAGGGAGTAGGATTTGTCCCATTCATTTAATTCAAGTTAAAGAAAAAAAAGATTTTAAGATTTTACCTGAGGTTTTCAGAGCTGAATTCTGATTCCAGGAAACGAAGGAACTGGTCTCGTCCTACTGGATCCTTCAGCACCTCATCCATGGAGAAACCCCATCTTTTCACACGCTGCTGACTAGGTTCTTTGCTGTTTGGAAAGAGAAGGGAAAAAACAGATGGAATGTGCATTTCTGCCTGCTGTCCAAGCAGCTGCTGCTGTTTCTGTTAAGCAGCAAAGGGAGGAAGATCATCAGATGAGATGGTGTTTTTTTCCTTAGGATTTTGCAGAACTACAACTTAGCAAATAACATGCAAAGGAAGCTATAAAGAACAGGGCCATCTTTAAAGCAACTGTGCTATCTGGGTGCTACGTATAAGGCAAATGAGAGAAATAGTGAATAATATGCAGAGTAATTTCTAGTAGTTTTCATGTAAAAAGCAGCACACCATACTTGAGTGATTATTCGTTGCACACTTCTTCCATACCTCCTTAATGTACGTTGGGATTTCTTTTATGTCAAGGCACAAATTTGCCAGCAGTGTTCCTTTCACTGCTGGTGAGCTTCAGAGCACCTCCTTGTGTCCCACACAATGCTGGCTGGTCACTTGGAATTGGCTTCAGACTTTGAGTTCCACATTTGCATTAAAAAAGCAGTTTCACTAAGAAGCAGTGCAGACAAGGTTTCTAAAAATGATTACTGGTTTGTGGTATTTTATTTTTCAGTGCCCCTGATTTTTGGATGCCTAAGTCTTGGAAGACTAAAAAGCCTCCTATCCTCCATGTAAATCAGAGCCTTATTTTGTATCTCAGCTGGGACACTGAGATGCAAGGCACCCAAAATCACTAATAACATTTCTCCTGAATTATTTCTTAATGCATCCCCACTTGCATAAACCATTGTTTGAATTGCCAGACATGTTGCAGAGACGCCTGTGGGGAGAGGCAATGCCTGGGAATCACAAGGTTCCTGTGAGACAGTCCACATCAGAGCACAATGTGGACTCACAAAGTGTTTGAAAGCTTCTGGTGTGATGGAATCATACTATGAGACAACGATTAAAATACAGCTCAGCTGCTCACATTTGTGACAGTGGAGCCATTGTTAATGGTACATATCTATTAAACTACATGCCCCATCATGTCCACAGTGATTCCTAATCCCAGAGCCTTAGGGGACAGTGTTGATCTGTGCTGAAGACCAAATAAGCCAAAGGGGTAAATAAAATGCCTGCTTTTATTTCCTCTTGGTATAAAGATTAAGCAAAATTGATGGGCATGTCCTCACTCGAAGTGCAGAGCACTCAAGATGGCTCCTTCTGCACTCTCCCAGCAGCCAGCACTGCAGATGCTAGCCTACCTGTTAAGTGAGCCAGCTTGGACACAGGGACATGAAAGCCATGAATTTGCTGCTGTATCTGGAGATTTGTTGCTGCTCTTCTTGCTGCTGCACAATGTTTGAGTATGAAAAAAACCCTCACCAATGTGCTGTCTATAATGGAAAGCTTTCCGTTGTGTTTTCTGAATCCAAAGTGCCACGAAGGATGAACTGCAGTGGCACAGGGCTATCCTTACTCAGCAGCCTGTCTTATCATTAGAAGTGATAGGCTTTTTGTTTTCTTGAGGAAAGGCTCTGCTCTCCTACTGAGGAAACTGCTTAGCAGGCAACACGAGGGGATCTCAGGGATCATTTAATTACTCATCAAGTTGGAACTATATGCAGATGCAGTGAGTTCTCTTACAATAGAGAATAAAATAGAAATACAGAGCTGCTCATTTTTCTGTTTTCCAACGATACAACTTTCTCTTTTTTTCATCAGCAGAATAATCACCTTCCTTAAGTCTGAAATCATAGCAGAAGCCAAGCATTTATTTTAAATTCCTATAAAGGCCATGACATCAGGCTAATTGCATTCTTCAGAGACATGGACATCTTTTCTGGGATTTCCAGCTATCTCAATAGATGCAGAAATAATGGATGCTTGGACTACTTTGTGGGTCAGGGTTCCTACAGAGATGTATTTTGCAGGGACCGTGTCTGGTTCTAGCCCTGCTGGGGAGGATGGAGAAAAGGATAGATACTGACTAAGCAGGAAATCCAAGGTACTAAAATGATGTGAAGAGGGACAGAGATTATGAAACTAATGGATTTCTGTGCCTACCAGAAAAACATGTGAAAATATTTCATATCCCAGACCACATGGTTTTTAAACAGGGAAAAAACTTGGCCTTTTCCTGGTACACTGTTTTACTATGAATTGGCTTTCTCAAGCTGGTAGCATATTCAAGTTTACAATATTATTCAAAACCAGACAGGATTAATTTGACATTCTCTTTTCAAAGAAGAGAACTCCCAGTTCAGATTTGGCTCCGAACAGTGGCAGTTAAATGAGAAGCCACTGAATACTTGCAATAGTTGGTCACAGGATGTGAGTGAGCAGACATGGTGATACATGGCATGGTGGTTCCATTCAAACCTGCTGTGATAGCTGCTAGGCAAAAGGGCAGGCAGGACAATTTTAGCTCCACTACAAGGTTGTGGGTAGCCTGTGATGCCAAGAGATGTAGACACTGGGCAGACTTCCCTTGCACCAGCATTGCATGAGCAAAAGATGACCTAAATTGCAGTGCTGTGCTTGGTTTTTTGGAGAAACTCTCTCAGGTGCCAGGCACTGGAGTTCCTACAGTCATTCAATCTCCTTTTCATCTATTAGACACCACAACAGAGACAGGCCAGCTTGCTCACTAACACGTGAGGCCCCAACTCACTTTGTTAAGCTATTATAATTCTGACCTGCCAGGTCTCACACATTATGCGTGAGATAAACTCCTCTGGCTCCTGTGTCAGATACAGCTCCTAACAGCAGGAATGGCCACTGCTCTATAACCCACCCTGTATTTTTCATGGGACCCCAAGACAGGAGCAGGACTGAAGCACTGCAACAGAAGGAGAATCAGACAGAAGTATCTCAAGGGTCAAAGGAAATATCTAACAGTGTCTTATCTGTGAACGCTTAAGACCCGAGTCTGCATGTCTTATATAGTCATGAGAATGTCTGTTACCTGACTTACAGCATTTTACACATCAAGTCATATGGCAGTGGAAGGGCTGAATAATTCCCAGAAGTGATAAAGCATAAGCTCCTGTTTAAACTTTAACTATGTACTCATCCTGTCAAGTCACAGACATACAACTTCCTACCCAAAGAGGGCAGTGGGGAAACCACACAAACAAAATGGCAAGACAACTCTAAAATTACTTTAAACTACCAATTCTTACCTCATTTCAATGTCCCACAATGCTGCATCATCACTTATCCAGGGATTGGAAGGCTCAGCAGGTGTTATAAAGGGGTCATATTCCACATACTGCTCAGTGTAGGCTATTAAACTGACAGGTATAAAAAAGGAAAAAAAAAAAAAGAAAAAAAGAATCAGGGCCTGAATGCTCAGTCACATATCAGAGAGGCACAGCTTCGCCTCTCTTCTTTTTATTTGTTTCCTTTCATTTTTGTAGGAATTAGCCAGTTTCTCAGCCACCACAGGAGTCCCTTTTCCCTGGGATGATGCATGCCAGGATTTCTCTGCAAACACCCACCAGCTCACTGCAGGATGTTCCACAAACTTGCCTCTGTTGATATGCCTACCAAAGATCCATGAAGCAACAACTGGATTGCTAAGGTAGGATTTCCCCCCAAGAGCCATGGGATGACTATGAAATGCATGTCCTCCTGTTCATTTGCCGTGTGTTGCTATTACCTCTTGCTTTTTTGGATTTTGCAGACTTTTGTACCCACTTGGCTTTATGTGTTATAAACAACATGTCTAAATAGGGTCATGGGCTGTAGCTAAGAATATGTTTATACCATATTTAGGTTCACAGACCTGAGCATTTTTTTTGTTATTTTGGTATTCCATTTAGTCTAATGGCATATTGTAAAACACTTCAATTGCAGTTTATAATAATTAACTTAGAATGTAGTAAATTATTTGCATGCTGGAAAAACACCTGGCTTTTCTACTGGCTTGTTTTGTAACGAATAAGATAAGACGTATAGCCTCTAATCCTCACTAGGATGAGATTCAAAGAGCTTCCTGGGAAAAGGGCTGTGTCTGCTTGCATAAGTGATTTCAGGAATTCCACAGGGGTTGGGGCTAGGGGCACTTTTTTACAAAAGAAAGACAGCATATACAAAATAAATGCAAAGAAATTTATCCGAGTCTATATTGGAAATACTCTAAAGCACTTCTTAATTTTTTTTGCCTAGGCTTGCCAAGTAATTAACTAAGTTAATTGAGTCTCATCAAACTGAACAACCAATCTACTTGTGCTGTGATTGTCCATGCTAAACTTTACCTCTGGTCTTCCATATCTCAAAAAGGCAGGCGAATGAAAAGACTGTAAAACAAAGGGTCACAAAAGGCAGAAAGTTTCCCTGACCTGCTCTACAGTAATTATTTCTTTTTGTTTGTCCTAGCTCTTATCAGGAGGCATTAAAATCATACACTTTTGTAACCACAGCAGGTTCCCACTGCCCCTCAGGGCACTGAGGGCTGTCTCATCTCATTTCATTAATTACATTTCATGACCGCTGTGGGTCAAGGGTTGGAGGAGGGAGCAGCGTCCAATTTCAGAGAGCAGCAGCAATCCCTGAGACATCAATGAGAGAGAGGGTTGCTTAAAAAAAACCAACAAAAAGGATCAATCAGGAGGTATCTGCTGTGAAACCTGAATTACTCCTAATAAAATAATAAGAAGGCATCACAGGTGCTAGTACAAGAACTAGTAAAAATAAAGGGGGAAAATGAAATTAAATAAAACAAGGAGGAATTGCGAAGCACACTTTGCTCATTCAGTGTAATGACAGCAGCAGAATCATTGTCTCATTGTCTAACAGAGGCTGCAGGAGGGGGATTCCTATGGGCAAAAATCATTTCTGTCAAAATGTAAACCTAGGTTTTTGGGGTTTAAGGTGATGCACTGTAATTCTTTTAGAGGAGGTGGTAGGAAGAGTTCACTAAAGGTACAGAGCTTGCCTGAAGAAGCCAGCTATCTCACAATGAGGGGGCCCTGTTCAGTTTTTACAGTAACTTTGAGGATCTGAAAGGATAGCACAGATTTTCATCTAGGGAGCTGAGATTGCTTCTAGTAGGAAAATGCTCAAATGCTCCAATTTTTCCCATCCAATTCTGCGATGCCACATGTAGTGGAATTGTATTAATGCTGCACAATGCAGTCAGGGAAAAGAGCAGGTAGAATATATTGATCATTCTGCCCAACAGTTCTCAAATCTTGTTGCTAAATCCTAAACCTGAAAGTGTGCAGGTTCCAGTTGAGAAAGGATGTAGAAGAAAGGAGAAGAAAGGAGAAGAAAAGTTTCCAAGGTGCCTAGTGTGGCTGAGGGATGCCTACTCCCACAGGTGGTACAGATCTACTCTTGGAAGAAAAACAGGAAGGTGGAGGGGGAAGTACATCTTTAGGACTGGTTATGGATATTTCATGGGAGCTGGGATAATCTATTGAGAGCCTTTCCATTCCTCTTCTACTGAACAAAGGCTCTCCCATAGAATAGCTTGCATTAAGAGAAAAAATATATGGCTGGTCTATCACTATTGCAATACTTTACACCTTATTTCTACAACATATAAGACAGCAGCTTGTTTCCCCACCACCCCCTGCCTTATTTTCTCCTCGTTACTTTCCTCATCCTGCCTGAAAATGCCTTTGTGCTGTACTTCGTGTTGAAAGAAATGGCAGGTTATGCCACTGTCAGGCTTAGCTGTTGAAAGGACCATGCTAAGAAATCATATTTGGCCCTCTGATCTGCCACACTGTCACTTAAACTAGCCCTGAAAGCAGACTTCAGCCTGAAAAGTGACTTTCTAATAACAGCACCTCCTCATGCAGCAGATTTGTTCCTGGAGGTTTTATTCAGCATTTTACATCAGGCTTTCAGGCTTCACAGGTTTTTATTTCAGGCAACTGTTCAACTCAGGTCATCCATGTTTGTTCCTCCTCACCTATCGCAAACCCTGCCAAGCCACTGGACCCATCAGTCAATTTCTCTCCTGCCTGCTCTGTGATGCTACATACCCAGGCTGCACTTCCCACCACCCTCTGCACCAAGACCTGGGACAGTCCAGCAACGTTGCCACCCAAACATCATCACTTATCCAAACACTTCTTCACAAGATATAAATATCACAGCCATGATTTTCATTCTTTATAATTTCAAAAGGAACAACTTGATTATTCTCATTTTATTTAGTTGTTTCTTGGTTATCAATGTGACAGGTTTTGATAGCAACATTTTCTTCTCCAATTTGGGGCCAATAAAAAAAAACTCCAAAGCCCCTTCAACTAAGGAAATTTTTCTGTCCCATTTTATTGAAAACTAATATTTTTTTTGTTTGTTTGTTTGTTTTGCTTTGTTTTTTTTTTTTTTTTCTTTTTTTTTTTTTTTTTTTTTAGCAATGACATTAAATTTATAATATCAGTAGCTTCTATGAACTGGAACAACAGGTGTGTCATGTGAGCAGACTTCAATGATCAGGAATGAGTGAGTTTTATTGAGTCCCTCTTATTGAATAGATACCTACATAGAAAAAACAAATAAGCAAAACAAATCTGCTTGCTAGTAAATTACCAGCCTGGAAATTATCATTGTCTCAGTATATTAAGGTTATTGTAGGTAAACTCAGTACAAAATTACTTTTTCTTTTTTGGTAAAGCACAAATGTTTCTTCTTAATGAAAAAGAACTAGAAAGCCGAGAACATAAATATGGATGTGCTAATTTCAGTGATACAGTATAGTGAATGCAGGATTTCAGGGAGTCTCTGAATATTTTCTATTTAATTGTATAAATTTTTGTTTTAATTATTAAACTTCATGAAACAATAGGAATCTACTTTGTGGCTCTTGCCATCTAATTTGCCTAGTTTAGTGCACACCTGCTAATTATAGATGTGAGCACAGCAAAGCACATTTCATAGCGTAATCTCTTTTTAACTTGCATAAATAAAAAATCCTCTATTATTTCTTGAGAAGACACCAGCCCTTATCATATACTTCATGTCCACCACAGTTTTGTTCTTAGAGTGATGCTACTGAAGACCATGCCAATCCCTGCGCTTGTCTCAGTGATTCCTCTGCAGACACACATAACTTAAAAGTACCTGAGGAGCTGTTAACTTACAATTAAATTTGAGCTTGTTCTTTACCTGTTCATATTTTCTGACCAGAATGAAATATTCTGCAAGTCAAATTGTGCCTTAATTTGCCTCTATGAGAAATCAACCTCTTAAAACACTGCTGTGAGTAGTCCAGGTACAACTCCAGTACCTCCCATAGAGTTTCATATATGTAAATGGGAGCAGAAACTGGCCCTACAATTCCCATACGAACATGGACATGAACACCACTTGTAACCAGGTGCAAATGCAGCTGCTTCCCCAGATCTGTGCTAGGCTAACAAAAGCTGAGTCCTGAGAGTTCATCCACACAAGAAAAAGCTTAATTTTCAAATTGAAATAGGAATGACTTTTCTGTTAATAAATGCAATGGTTGCGAAGGAGTGGGAAACTAAAGTACTAAAACTATTCTTCCTTTCGTGAATAACATTTCTTTTGCCTTTACAGTATGACTCTCCACTCTGTTGCTGGAAATGCCAAACTGGACATGAGAAATTAACGGGAAATCATGCAAACAAGACACTCACCTTTCTGCTACTTTGGACATCTTTAAACAATGCCTCTCTATCTGCATGTTCAGAAAAGTTATCTGAGGAGAGAGATGACAAGGACATTAACAATCAAAGAGCTCTAGAACATACATTGATCATATCCCAACACACTATTGAATTTTGTTTCCAAACAGCTTAAAAGCAACTCAGAAGAAAATGGGACCATTCCCTAGGTATTAGAGGAAGTTTATTAACTGCATCCAATAGGAGTATCTATTTCCTGTGGCAGAGCCCCAAGGAAAGATTCAGATGAAAGCTTTCCTTAGCTCAGAAAACCTAAGGCCCAGTAAGAATCGAGCCTGGCCAGGAATGTCAAACATAACAGGAAAGGCTTCTATAGATAGGTCACAAACAAAAGACAGATGAAGGATAATGTGGGCCCTATCTGGAATAAAACAGAGGACTGGCTACTCTCGATTTCGAGAAAGATGAGAATTTCAACGACTTCTTTGTCTTAGTCTTCACTTGCAAATGATCTGACCACACCACCCACATCTTGGAAGGCAGATGCAGGGACCGTGAGAATGAAGGCCCACTGTAGGAGAGGCTCAGGTTCACAATCATCTTAAGAACCTGAACATGCACAAGTCCATGGGACCCGATGAAGTCCGTCCGTGGGTCCTGAAGGAGCTGGCAAATGAAGTTGCTAAGCCACTGTCCGTCATATTTGAAAAATCATGGCAGCCAGGTGAAGTTCCCAATGACTGGAAAAAGGGAAATATAACCCCCATTTTCAAGAAGGGGAAAATGGATGAGCCAGGGAACTACAGACCAGTCAGCCTCACATCGGTGTCTAGCAAAATTTTGGAGCAGGTTCTCTGGAAGGCATGCTAAGGCACATGAAAAACAATGAGGTCGTTGGTGACAGCCAGCATGGCTTCACTAATGGCAAAACCTACCTATCCAATCTGGTAGCCTTCTATGACCGGGCTACAGAACTGATGGATAGGGGCAAAGCAGTTGTCATCATCTACCTGGACTTCAGCAAAGCATTTGACACTGCCCTGCATGACAACTTTTTCTCTAATTTGGAGAGATATCAATTTGATGGATGGACCACTTTGTGGATAAAGAAGTAGCTCTATGGCCACATGCAGAGTTGTGGTCTCCAATTGGAGACACGGACAGTGGGATTGCGTGTGCCCTCAGCAAGTTTGAAAATGACATCAAGCTCTGTGGTTTGGTTGATACGTTGGAGGGAAGGAATGCCATCCAAGGGAACCTTGACACACTTGAGTGGGCTGATGCCAATCTGATGAAGTTTAACCATGCCAAGTGCAAGGTCCTACACCTGGATTGGAGCAATCCCAGACACAGCTACAGGCTGGGCAGAGAAGAGATTCAGAGCAGCCCTGAGGAGAAGAACATGGGGGTGTCGGCTGATGAGACACTGAATATGAGCCAGCTTCAGTGTTTGCTTGCAGCTCAGAAACCAACCATAACGGGCTGCATTAAAAGAAGTGTGACCAGCAGGACAAGGGAGGTGACTCTGCACCTCTACTCTGCTTTCAGGAGACCTCACTCGGAGCACTGTGTGCAATTCTGGTGTCCTCAACAGAAGAGCACAGAGCTGTTGGATCAAGTCCAGAGGAGGCCATGAGGATGATAAGGGTGCTAGTGCACCTCACATATATAGACAGTCTGAGAAAGCTGGGGCTGTTCAGCCTGGAGAAGAGAAGGTTGCGTGGAGACCTCATAGCAGCCTTCCAATATCTGAAGGGAGCCTACAAGGATGCTGGAGGGGGACTCTTCATGAGGGACTGTAGTGATACAACGAGTAATGGGTTAAAACTTAAACAGGGGAAGTTTAGATTGGATATAACGAAGTTCTTTACTGTGAGGGTGGTGAGACACTGGAATGGCTTTCCCAGGGAAATTATGAATGCTCTGTCACTGGTGGTGTTCAAGTCCAGCTTGGACAGAGCCTTGGGTGGCATGGTTAATGTGATGTGTCCCTGCCCATGGCCGGGTGGTTTGAACTACATGATCTTAAAGTCCTTTCCAACCCTAACTATTTTATGATTCTAAGGTATTATTGAAAGCAGGCAAGACCCGTGTTTGGGACCAACATCCGTAGACTACTCAAGATGTAATATGATCCTCTTTTTACACCACACTCCTTTCTTCATTTATCTGACCGGCATCACAAGACCAATAAGTTTTATATCACATTTGCACTCTGCTATGAACCACTTCTTCACAGTACTATGCAGCCTATGTTGCCTATGATGGAGAAAGCTCAAGAAATTTTGTGTTCAGTTTTAGTTCAGAAAACCAACCTAAAACTGGCTAAGAAACATGTTCAAAGCTGCTTTTGCTAAAATGTTGACCTAGCGATTCCTGCCTGTGCTTCAGTGAGTGCCTCTTGTTGCAGGAAAGGAATTTTGAGGCACAGTTCCTTGTGCCAGTGCAAGGACATGTGAGTCAGCTGGCTGCTCCTTGGAATGCTTGTGCAAATAACTTCTTCCTAGTTCTCTGAAAGCTCTGACTGTACAGTCTAACAATAATGCACTGAATGATGTCATCTTTAGCCTGTGCCCCAGAATGCCGGCTTCTTCCCTAGCCTTTGTCAGTGTCCACTTTTCAGATATCCTCAGTGAACTTGAAATTAATCTGTGTATTGGTCCACAGGCAGAATAATAGTCAACTCAAAACTTAGTATTACCCGTAAGCCATATCATCATAGAATTACTTTAGTCTTTAAATACTTGCTACTTTACAAGTATGTGAGGATCAAGGACAGGTAAAACATAAAATTGGTTTTGCTGATATCTCAGTAGCTTTATGTACTTTTTCCTTCAGATCTCAGAAGATCAGCCATACAGCCATCTACTTACTTGTTTCCGGAAATCCTCTTTTGTAGTTTTGCGTACAGGTTGGGAGGGCACATGTACAGGGCTTTGGGGCTGAGACTCCTCTGTAACCCCATATACTGACTGTGAGGAACCAATAAACAAACAGAGCAGCAATTATGTCATCTTTCTCTATTATGCAATGATGAAAAGTGTAGTATGCAAAACAGTGAGGTAACAAACTAGCAATTTTCTACCTGATTATTGACCTGTGTTTGTATCCACACAGGTCAATAATCACTCAGCCTGAAGCAAAATTTATAAATCAGACTGTTCCTGCAGATACCTGCACTTGCAAGTTCTGCAGGCATGTTTAGAAAAGAGTTTATTTTAAATGTTAAAATGCAGCTAATAATTTTTTAGGAGCTCTGTCAACACTTGTAGGAGGAACACTGGGAGTGGTCACCATGGTGAACCAAGTGGAGGAGGAAAATAATAGAACCCAATTCCATATCATGTTCTTTCACTTGTTCCAATTTCTTATTGTAAAAATACACATTGAAGAAAGTGCTTAACCAGGTGCCTGTCAATGGTCCAAGTTCATGTGAACCTCTCTAAACAAAAAAGCTGCAGATTGACTTGTTGACACTCACTTTCAGGACATAGGCCTGCACTGAAAGCAATATCAGCTCCCCTTTCATTTAATGCTCTTGGTTTTTATTTCAAATTCACATGTAAAACACATATGGATACCTCTGCTGCAATTTAACTATCAACGGAAGTTCAGGAGTTTTGTGTTCTCTCCAAAACATGTAACAAGTGACAGGACAAGAGGAAATGGCCTCCAGTTGTGCCAGGGAGTTTTAGATTGGATATTGAGAAAACTTTC
Organism: Forpus xanthops; assembly: GCA_032466535.1. Lineage (NCBI taxonomy): Eukaryota > Metazoa > Chordata > Aves > Psittaciformes > Psittacidae > Forpus > Forpus xanthops. The sequence continues at coordinate 3,954 of JASSUY010036908.1, read as the reverse complement.
TTCCCCAAAAACCCAAAGTGGTTGTCAAGCATTGGAACAGGCTGTCCTGGGAAGTGGTCAAGTCACCATCTCTGGAGGTATTTAAAAAAATGCGTAGACTTGGTACTTAGGGACATGGTTGAGGGGTGGACTTGGCAGTGATAAGTTAATGATTGGACTTGGTAATCCTAAGGGTCCTTTCCAACCTAAATGATTCTGTGATTCTATATACACAGAACAGCTAAAACTTGCTGGAAGTCCAAAATACCAGGTTGCTAATGATCCAGCCTTTCAAATGAGTAATGCTGATAAACAACTCTGAAAAATCTGTGCCCAAATAATTTCTTACTATGGGATCTTGGTACTTTTGCCAATTGATTTAATTTTATGGGAGTGCAGAACCAGCAGACATCTGGGACACAGCTCCTTAATGCCCTTCTCAGTTCTACTTATCACCCAGTCTACACTGCTCTGCTGGTAAAATGGGATTAGTAAATTCACCAGTTAGAACAAAATGGAACTGATATGTGCAAGACACATTTTTTCAGTTCATATTCCAGAAACCAAATCTGACCTTTTTCACCTTCTGTGGATTTTTCATACGACGACACTTTCTAATGTCCATTTCCGTGGTGTTCACACAGCCTGGCTGCAAAGAGATGGTAATTGTGTTACTACTCAGTTTACAATATTCATACTACCTTATCTTTCTGAAATATACAATTAGATCTTGTCCAAAATTCTTTCCTGAAGTTTGTGTCCCATAAATTACCCTTGCTAACCAAGTGACTGCATACACCTAATATTGGTATCTCAATATCCAATCAATTTACTCATAACTTTTATAACTACTCATAACCAAAATGAAGTATCTCAGCTAAGAGGGGAGCTATATCTAGGAAGTCTGAGCCAAACCTGGTAAGCTGCTTTTCTTTCATATGCACAATAATCTTCAAAACTTCACATCTATCGTGTATTTCCAAATCAATAGTTACAGGCATGCACAAGCCTAGAATGTCTAAAATAATCTCATAGACACTTGCTGTGTTTCAAACTGCAAGAAAAAAACGTGGTGACTTTGAAGGCAATATCTTTGCGCATAGCACAGTTTACAAGTATTAAAACTTTTCTGTCAAAACCTGGAAAGACTCATCATTCGAAAAAACTTTACCACAGGCCTGTGCACATCCCAGAATGCTCTTTCCTGGCTGTCCAAAATCTTTCTTTCTGTTTTATCCTTTTTCCTGTCAATTCTGAAAAGAAAAACAGATAAGTCAATGTACAAGAAACGCTTTCTTCTCTGTTACAGTTCCTAGCTGGGGGTTTAACCCATGACAAAAATATACAGAAATCCACTTTTTCGTACAGCATTGTTACAGTCCCACTTGCAAGGCCATGCACCATGAACAAAATATCACTGGTGCTTATTCCAGTATATGTCAAAAGAGATTTTCCCATTAAAAAAATAGGAAACGGGTTTTTCATCTGCTGAGGAAAAAAGCCTTTCATGGTACTCTGCTCCCAGACCCTGACAGAAAGTTCATGATTTTGGCTGTGTCAGGAGACTCACTGGGACCCTCTTTACATCAGGTGAAGTTCTCGGCTGATGCTGCTCCACATCAGGAGGCCCCATTGCACCCTGGTGCCCCAGCAGTAGCACTGGCATGACCACAGATTGCAAAGTGGCAGCTCTCCCAGGCATTCCCAGCAGCAACATGGGTACTCAGCAGCACTCATGGTCAGCTCTCTCAGAGCTTTCAACCCTTAGATTGGCTCTACTTTTATGCCCTAGTGTTAAGATAGCAAAGGGTGTCAGCACTCACCCAAGAGACACAAGACCAGGTTGGCACAACAGTAACTCAGTAATTTCAGCCCTGATGCTGCCAGTGAACTGACTCACTCAAAACACACACATCAAAGGCCAGCGAAAGCTGTCAAAGCAAACGTTACCCTATCTCTTGGCAGTACTGAACAATTCATGTTTGGTGCCTCACTTCTGTGCCTAGCTGTACATGTGAGCACAACAAAGGCACCACTGGATTGCAAGATCCACCTGCAGCGGCTGAATGAGGAGCAGGGAAGGAGGAACAGCCTCCAACTCAAGGGCAGAACTGAAGAGCTGACACTGTCCCTCTGCGGGGTTCCCATATTGCTGCCATCCAGAAAATCAAAGCAGTGAGGGGAAAAACAACACACCAGGTGGGACTTCGGACTATCAGGTTCTCTCCCTTCTGACTTCCTTTTGGAGGGGCACTGATCCTCATTTAAGCCTCTATTAGAAGTGTACCAAAGAATAGGAAAGAGAGGACTGAAGGTGAAGTTTCTGAACACCAAAAGTCCAAGTCCTCCAGAGTTTGATTTCACTCTCTGAATATTCCCCTGCAAGGCAGAGAAGAAATCAGCTCTGCACCACCCCACACATAGAGCAGCCACCAGACAGCAGTCACAGTACTGCGCTAAACATCTAGTGCAGGCACCCAGTCCAAAATTACTTTTTGTGAGCAAGTCATTCACATCAGGGCCAAGTGGAAGGTGGAGCCCTCTGCCAACCTCACACCACACAGCACATACAAACTAAAGGGACTCTTTGAAGGCTTCATGAGTTGTCTTCATGGATGCTTTTTGCTCAAAGCAGATTCTCAGCTGATATCCCTAAACTAACTCAGTATTTCACATTAGGTTCTTAATGACTTCTTTGCCTCAGTCTTCACTGGCAAATTCGCTGACCATACCACACACATATTAGAATGCAGACACAGGGACAGCGAGAATGAAGACCCTGGTTTGAGACCATCTTAAGAACCTGAACATATACAAGTCCATGGGACCTGATGAAATTCATCTGTGGGTCTTGAAGGAGCTAGCAGATGAAGTTGCTAAGCCACTGTCCATCATATTTGAAAAAATATGGCAGTTAGGTGAAGTTCCCGATGACTGGAAAAAGGGAAATATAACCCTCATTTTCAAGAAGGGGAAAATGGATGAGCCAGGGAACTACAGACCAGTCAGCCTCACCCCTGTGCCTGGCAAAATCTTGGAGCAGATTGTCTTGGAAGGCATGCTGAGGCACATGAAAAACAACAAGGTGGTTGGTGACAGCCAGCATGGCTTCATTAAGGGGAAATCCTGCCTGACCAATCTGGTGGCCTTCTATGACGGAGCTACGGAACTGATGGACAGGGGTAGAGCAGCTGATGCCCTCTACCTGGACTTGTGTAAAGTGTTCAACACTGTCCCACATGACATCCTTGTCACTAAGTGGGAAAGACATTAATTTGATAGACAGACCACTCGGTAGATAAAGAGCTGTCTGGATGCACGCAAAGAGTTGTGGTCAATGGCTCAATGTCCAGCTGGAGACCAGTAATGAGTGATGTCCCTCAGGGATCAGTGTTGGGACCAGTCTTGTTCAACATGTTTGTCAGTGACATGGACAGTGGGATTGAGTGTGCCCTCAGCAAGTCTGCTGATGACACCAAGCTGTGTAGTTCAGTTGATACACTGGAAGGAAGGAATGCCATCCAGAGGAACCTTGACATGCTTGTGAGGTGGGCTGATGCCAACCTGATGTTTAACCATGTCAAGTGCAAGGTCCTACACCTGGGTCGGAGCAATCCCAGGCACAGCTAAAGGTTGAACAGAGAAGAGATTGAGAGCAGCCCTGCAGAGAAGGATTTGGGGGTCTTGGTTGATGAGAAAATGAACATGATCCAGCAGCGTGTGCTTGCAGCCCAGAAATCCAACCGTATCCTGGGCTACATCAAGAGTAGCATGACAAGCAAGTCGAGGGAGGTGATACTGCCCCTCTACTCTGCTCTTGTGAGACCTCAGTTGGAATATTGTGTGCAGTTCTGGTGTCCTCAACATAAAAGACATGAAACTGTTGGAACAAGTGCAGAGGAGGGCCACGAGGATGATCAGGGGGCTGGAGCACCTCCCATATGAAGACAGGCTGAGAAAGTTGGGGCTGTTCAG